>FR990062.1:1810000-2039082 GCA_905404095.1 Glaucopsyche alexis
ATATTGTAATATGTCGACAGAATGAAAAATAAAAATTTCATCTTTCAATTTACACATTATTTCCCGTTATATTGTAATATTTACCGTGCCGATTGGTTAAACGATAGCGCCGCCATATTTGTTTTATTTTTCATAATAATAATTATAACGAAAAATAATGCATACAATTGTATGGAGAAATTTTTATTTGACTATCTGTCAAGTGTCAACATATTCTAGTAATATTACAATCTATCGGTTTTTATAATTTTACGGTGACATATACATTATACAATATTTCCTATCGAATTTCAATTTTTTCCGGCTAAACATATTTACATAAGCATTAAATGTTGTGAGCAGTAAATCTTTAAATATAATAGTAAATGGTTTATAGGTTTCAAAGTAAATAAAAGCTATACATTAAATCGCTTCAAACCGATACACTCTCAATAGCAACTGTGTCGACGTAAGAGCTCTCCGCTATAATTAATGCCGATAATGAACAGTATTTGCGCGGGAAACCTCATTAAAATGGATTTTATTGAAACATTGTAGCAGAAAGTATGTTAAGTGCTGTAGACATTTTTAATTATTATTTGTGGCCAAAGTCAGGAGTAATGGTTGACGCACAAATTAATGTAAGTTCACAAAATGTAATCTCCCCACAGACGACCTCTGTGGCTCAGTTGATTGAGCGTGTTGGTGCTCAAGCCGGGGGTCGCGGGTTCGAATCCCGCCGAAGGAACAAAAAGTTTTTCTGTGTTCCTGGGTCATGAATGTGTATTAAATATGTGTAAAATATAATAAAAATCTTAAATATGTGTATAGTATAAAAGTATTAAATATATTTCCGTTGTCTGGTACCCGTAACACAAGTTCTTCGAGAACTTACCACGGGGTCAGATGGACGTGGTGTGAGCGTCCATAGATATATATTGATTTCGGTGACGGTGGTGTTCATTGAAATCAGACCTACGCCGGAGTTATTTAGTAGTGCCCTAGTGTGTGCGCTATACTTAAGAGCACTCTCTCCTCCTTTTTTTTTTGTTTCCGGGGGGGGGAAATGCTTTACGCATACCACCCAGGCGCAGGGGGCACCCAAGTGGTGATGTGGGACTCATGGTATACCCACTAAAAACCCCCCCATCTTCCTCCTCGCCGCCCTCTGTCGGGGCCACGGGAACGATACACACATCCGCGACCCCGCCGGCGGCAGCCGCCTACAAGCGGCTCCATCATGACAGCCCGAAGGCCCTCCACGATGGGCGCACCAGACGGTATTAGGTGCGCCTCCCTCCTCGGCCTCCACCAGTACTGTAGCAGACTCCCCCTGAGTCTGCTACTAAGAGGCCATGGGTACCAGATAAACTGGTACCCGGTGGCAGATCAGCGCTGTGGTTCTGCCACCGACCACACCTCGGTCGCAGAGGATAGGGCAAGCGGCGCACCGCAATACCGACATGCCTCTTCCTCTGCAGCCCCACCAACGCCGTTTCGACGGAACGGCCCCGCCAGCTCGCAGGGGGTAGGGAGAGTGGCGTACCGTAATACCATCACGCCTCTCCCCCTGCGATCGCTCCACGGCCGCAGAAGATAGGGAGAACGGCGCACCGTAATACCGGCACTCCTCTTCTTCTGCGGTCCCACCTCCACGCGCGTCCTCTGCGGGCATGTTCAGCCCACCCGGCTGGCCCGAGGAGGCGCCCTCCTCGGGCCAGCCGGCGGCAAACAGGCCGGCCCCGGTTGCCTCTTAGCTTCACCGTGGGTGACCAGTCCACGGTTACTAATTAAGTTACTAACTAAGTCCACCGCCACGACAAGGCGTGCAACCATCGGGGGGGCACTCTCGCCTCCTTTACTCTCGTAATCCAGTAGAGCAAGGCACAACAACGGGCCACTTACATTTCCTGTTTCAGTTACTCTCTGGACAAGCTCAATAAAAACTCAATTAATAAGAAAATAGAATTATTGTTTATTAGGAACATAGAGTATCTTATTCTAAAATCTAAATAAATAAACAAAATTGAAACTAAATCTAGGGTACGTACCTAACTTGTTATATACAATCAATGTGATTTCTGTCATTTTTTGTCTTTTAATAATTTACTTAATATGTTTAGCGACAAATCCACCCACGTATTTTAAACCATACTTGCACGGGCCACACCGTGGCCTGGCGTTGAGCAGACTTGCAGTAGAGGATGGATAATTGACACGACTGGCGAGAGATCAGTCGCAGGACTGACTGACTTTTTGCCCATACTACACGAGGATCATTTCTCTTGTCAGACAATCAGGTGATCAGCCTGCATTGTCCCAACCAAACATGAAAAAAAATTTTTTGTTGTTCCAACGCTGGGTTGGACCCACGACCTCCGCACGTATGTCTTTACTGATATAATAAAGAAGAAAAGTTTGTCTGTTTGTTTGTTTGTTGTGAATTGAATAGGCTCTTAAACTACTTAACAGATTTTGATAAAATTTAGCAAATATGTAGAGTAGACCACGGGGAAGGACATACACTACTTTTTATCGCGGAAAAATGTACGTTTTCTGTGAAATTAAGTTTTGCGCGCACGAAGTCGCGGGCAACATCTGGTAAATCATAATGTAACAACCTACACGCATCACGCGCGTGAAATTGTGACGTCAAGGCTCAGTACTCACCTGCGTGTACGTCATCCAGCAGCAGGGCTCCACCTGGTTGGCGTCCAGCCCCCAGAACTCCAGCTCCTCCTCGAACAGAGGCCCGCAGACGTCCGTGGGGTAGTGCAGCTTACCCGTCCTACAGACAGAGGAAATTAGATCTTATCATACAGGAGATAAATGGCTAGTAAAATCATGGCACAAGAGTTGTTCAGTTTATCAGATGCTTGAAATTTTCTTCTTTTTATTTGTTCATTGGTTTTTCAGATTGAAAAAAATTAAAGAGAGCAATTAATGAGATAAGTAAAAGTTTAATTCGTTTATTAGGTTTAGACTGTGAATGCCGAGTAGGATTTGATGGTTCACAGTTTTCTCGGACCCTCAATAAGAAAAAATATAATTACCTAATAAGTATTAAGGAGTATGAAAAGATAAACAAAAGGAATACGTAACTCGTATTTTATATGAGAAGGATGTTGCCAAATTGAGGTAGGGGCAAAAATTGGTTGTTTCATTTTATATTTGAAATAAAGTTCTACTAAATCATCAATTATTTACACATTCGCAAAGAGTTAGGCTTGTTGAAAAAATATCGATATATCGATATATCGATATTTTGTGTTCAATATATCGATATTTTTAGCCGATATTTTTTGATCCGATATATCGATATATCGATACAAAAAATCAAATATCGAAATTCGTATCAAAATAGATATTTTTTTTTTATTTATCATCTCATGACGATCTAACTAAATTCGCTAGAATTCAAAGCCGTAAAATATTGAAAAAAAGTTATTGTTGTGCAGAATTCCATTAATCTAATCTGTGGTAGTGAGTGCGTAACTAACTTTGAACTGCCCTGTCGGCTGAATGGATCTAGTAACTATGGATTTCAGAAGATTCCGAATTTTGTAATTGCTAAAAAGAACTGTATTACCTTGGTAATAGAGTGTATTTCACAATGCACGTATCATAGAGGCAAATCCGAGCCGAGAAAAATAGCCAGAAGAGAGGCCGTGTGTCTCGTTCTTGCATGTTGCCAACCAGAAAAATGTTGGTACTTATTCATAAAAAGTAACTTGAAAAATCTTAGATAAAACGAGTGTACTTTATTATTAATTAACAAATATTTATAACTGTATTAAATTCTAATTAATAGTCATTTAATACTAAATAGAAATGCAGTTTACATTAAATCCTTTTCCTTCTTTTTTATTAGATGGTATCATTCGCAAGACAATAGATACGCCATTACACATATTTTATGTTGAACACCGGGTAATATTAAAATTGAAAATAGTTTTTATTTCTTACTTCATGTATCTCCGTAACTATGTTTTTATTATTGTTTTGATGATTTAACAGTCAAAATGTTGTATATATTCTTGTCGAAGTGAAAGTTATGCTGGTTGCAATATTTCATTTATTAGTAACATTAGTAAGTTAAATGTAATGTTAGTCTAGTTACTCTAGTATAAAAGTGTTAACATATAAAGCAACTGACGTTATTAAGAGTTATAACAGCTGTCCTACGTTTTTTTACTTTCTATTCCAGACAAATACTAGCATAATTGACATTTGACTGATTTCTTATTCCTTTCATTTAATTGATTGAGAATAAAGTAATGATTGGAATAAAAAAATCTGTTTTTATTACTGAGCTAGGCTGACCTTATAGTCTGTCAAAAAAGTGAAGAAATTAAAAAGTGGCAACATCGTAGTGTCATCCCTTTCAAATCAATCTAAGAAAAAAGGGATGACACTACGATGTTGCCACTTTTTAATTTCTTCACTTTTTTGACAGACTGTAAATTAATTTAAAAAAAAAAGCAAATTGGTCGAAAAATTTGACCGATATATCGATATATCGATATTTTTTTCGCGATATATCGAGACCGATATTGATATTTTCTCAAATATCGATGTATCGATATATCGATATTTTCTTTCATTTTCGACATCCCTACAAAGAGTTATCAAAGCAAAAACTACGCCGCCAAAAATGAACTAGAAAACTCAATAATTGAACTAGTTGCGTTTGGCTTTGCTGATCAAACTGAGTGCCTATCTACAGCTCGCTCGCTTTATTTGGAAAAATAGTGAAAAAGAGCACACGGATTACCTGATAAACAACCCCGCAATATCAGAGTTAAAGTTCGTGACCTAATCCATACTTGGAAAAACACTAGAGATGAAAACTTCCCGGAGTTTCCTTTTCTCAGGAATACTTCCTGAAAACTTTCTAATTTGGAAGTTTTCAAAATATATGACTTGTAGAATATTTGTGAATAATAACTTACCAGGGATGATTGTAGGTACCTAAAAATCTAGACAATTTACCTAATTAGAAGCTAAATAAAAATGTGTCTTTCCATAAAAAGTTACCCCCGACTCGTCACTCCAAAATTTTGTCCATACAACGATCCCCAGCACATCACGACTATATACGAACGACACGACACGAATTATAATAAATTACACTGCGCCACTACTAGGTACACTGATCTCTATATAGATGGTATTTAAAGTACCTATATTTATGGATTTAAAAAATAAAAACAAGAACAAAAACCATATGAACAATAAGTTACAGTTTAAATAAAAAGAAAACCTAGACATAATACGATCTAATAAATCGTAACCATTTACCTACATGTCGGTGTCAATAGATGGCGTTGAGTCAAGGTTCGTGCTTATTGTGTTCAATTGAATCGAAACTATAAAAACTAGCTAATATTAGTGTAATTTTCATTTAAAAATAAACATCCCAACTGTCTTTATAAGATAAATGATCAGTTTTGAAAACTTCCCCATGAGGAAACATTCCGAAGTTTTTACCTCTACAAAACACAACGCAAGCTTAATTTACTCCAGTTTTCTATGAGATCCTGGTATTCGGCTGGTCTATGCAGAAACATGACTCTTCAATACTTGACTACTAATAATCTCCATTTGGAGTCGGTTAAAATATACGTCAATTTCGCGGAACCTTATTTAAATCGCTTCTCCCTTTGGACTTCCTGACCTTCCCAAAACTTTGACCTTACACCCTTTTCAGTTCGAAATAATTAATAGAAGGGAATAGAAGGGCTCCCACTTTCCATTAAAGGTTTAAAAGTTACGTATCGAAAGGTGATAGAGTATTGACTGATATTTTGAATTTCAAATTTAAAGGGCCGATTTTTTTCAGAATAATAATAATTTTAAGTATGATTTATCAATCAAAGATGTCAAACTAATGAAAACTTTAGTATTTTACTGTAAATTTTATAAATGCGTTAATCTTTTTTGAAGCAGTATATCGTTTGCAATATTTAAAATTGTAGGAACAAGGCTAGTTGGCTTTTATCTTTAAACATAAACTATAATCTTTACCTATTATACGTAGATGGTTTATAAACCTTTTTGACCCATTTGACGATAAATCGTTTTTGTCTCCTTATCTAAAATCCTCGCACTCCAAATCTAAAACTTAGGAAACAATTTGTTCTACATTCTTAGAATATTTTAAAACTGTAAATACAGTATCCCACAAACTCTGTACGTTTTTTAGGATAAAAAGTAGGTCTGTAGGAGCCTAAATTTTTTTTGCGAAATCCGTCCCACGCTTTGCTGTATAGAAATCGTCAAATTTCGCCCGTATTTCATATCAATTTCAAAATTTCCATACTTTACCAAAAATCCCAAAAAACCTCCAGCTCTATCATTTGTAATCTGTAAAAAGTACTGACAGCAAAATAAATGAAGCCAGAGTACATAAATCAACAAGTGTGAGACGGGCGTTGATGAATTGCGTAATTGATAACCATGTGCCCGTGATACATTACTATCAGTAAGTATTTATTTATGGCTACGTTCCAGGGTGATCGTCCGAAGTATAGGGAGAGGACTACTTGAGTAGATTTTTTAAATAAAACTAGCGGCAAACGAGCAAACGGATCACCTGATGGAAAGCGATTACCGTCGCCCATGAACACGCGCGACATCAGAATTTGCAGGTCGTAATGGTCTGGAAATACTGCTGGCGACAGTTCATTCCAGAGTTTTACAGTGCGCGGTAGAAAGCTTCAGGTAAAGCGCACGGTGGAGGACTGCCACTCATCAAGATGATGAGGATGATAAATATTTTGTCGCTTGGAACGGTGGCGAAGTTGCAGCAGGTGTACCTAAGTCCGAACAATTCCTCGGAGCACTCCCCGTAATATAACCGATAGAGGATGCAGAGCGATGCTACATCTCTACGTAGCTCTAAGGAGTCAAGCCTGTTTGAAACACTATGGCAGTCGACAATTCGAGCGGCCCTTCGTTGGATACTATCCAGAGTATAGTTGAGCTGCAAGTAATATAGTTGAGTTGCAAGTAATATAGTTGAGTTGTAAGTAGTATAGTTGAGTTGTAAGCAGAATAGTTGAATTGTAAGTAATATAGTTGAGTCGTAAGCAGTATAGTTGAGTTGCAAGTGTGAACTTCCAGGGCGAACGTCTAAAGTCTACTCGAGTTGCATCCCGGACTGTGGCATGTACCAGTAAGATTTTTCTTGAGTAAAACAATCAATATATGGACGCTCGAAGGGCGAGAAAAAACTCGTTAGGAAACCCGTGCATAGTCGGCCCCAGCAGGTCTAAAAAGGCCGTTTTGGCAATTCATTTTCAATTCTTTTTATGAATTACTGAATGAAAGATGACAGCGATCGTAAAATGGCCACTTGAATTGCAATTCATAATATGATTTGGATACAATTCATATGCAGAAATTGGCTGAAATGCATTCATCTGACAGATTTACAAGCAGAATTGCTTTAGTGTCAAATAGCAATATTGCGATGATATTGCGCAAGTGGCCTTTTTAGACCCGCTAATGAATTGACAAGACCGTAAGCGTCAGTTCAACCCGAGACGTGATACGGCGCTTCAGTTTCAAAAATGCGATTCAAAATTGAACTCTATATAATAAACCTCTTGCAGTGAAATGTATATATTCTTCTATAGTGAATGAAATTCAATTTTGTATCGCTATCTTAAACATAAATTTCCGCGTCGCGTTTCGGTGTGATTTGACCCTAATAATATGTGCTTGACCAGCACACGTCTCTGACGGTCTGCCTGCACGTACATTCATATATTGGTACCACATTTTGCAGTTGTTATCGACCACGTATGCGATACTGATCGCGTCGCAACCACAACGCAACCACAACTACGAGGGACACCGAGTATTGATAACGGTAATTCGTACATAACCAACATCGACATTGTGTCGGTACAGCAACACTATTCATCCGTAACGACATTTTGTCGCTTCGTATTGTGTCGCGTGGGTCGATCCTTAGTAGGTATTGCCTGTCCCAGGAACTAAATCAAATACTGTAGTATTTAAAAGGTGATTAATTCGCTCGGAGCATACTCAATGGCTGTGTACCGCCGAAAATAGCGCTTGCTAGCGCTAAAGAAAAATAGAAACAGATTGTCGGCTAGGATACGTTTGCTTACTTCAATACTGCTAAAATAATTTGCCATTTTGCTTATTTAATTCCAGCGGTCGTAATTTTTCTTACGTTTTTTTGTTAGCGCTATATTCCGCAAAACACAGCCAATAACTGATGAACCGGCCTTACTAGTTTAGGTAATACATTCGAAGTAATATACATTTAAATATTAATTTCTTTTCCAATTTTTCCAGACTTTTTATTGTCGTACAAGCACAAAGGAAAATTATAATTATCGTAGCAACTACCGACAGTATTTTATTGTAAAAAACATTACGAAGTTGGAACATGAAACTAACACAATACAGCTGGGGCCCCTGGGAATAAAAGGGAACGTACACACTAGACGAGGTGGAGAAACGACGTGACACAAGCGACAACGGACGACGTGACGTTGGACGTGTGAGAGCTTGTTTTTTTTGCGCATGCGCTGTAAAATTAACTGTCAAGTTATTTAATACGTTTATAAATTGACAAGTAACCAAAAATTTAAGGTTATAATTGGTATAAAATATACACTAGGGAACAACACATCGATGGCCGATCTATGTCTATAAGTATCATTGCTAGAGACTTGTATGTCAACTTTTTGTATAAAAGAATATGAAATTGACTAGTTAACAAGTAGATGCTCAAATGAATTGCGCTGAAACTTAGGTGGAATTCAACTCGAACGAACGAGAAAAAGTTTCGCATTATATTTCTACTATGTATCGTCGCCAAGTACGCACAAACTTATATTGACAATGGTACGTTAATGTGTATGTTTTGTGAATTTCCCACGTTTCAGACACTTCAGTATCCCAAATTTAATTTGCCACTCATATTTTGTCGTATTGTTGTCCGGTTATTCGATTTGCAAACATTTGCGTTGACTGTTCATTTCTATTTTCGTATATTTTTTTATTTAAAGTTAAAAAAATCATAGAATTTCACCGCATGAAATATAAGTCCCTGGGTGGGAGCTTTTAAAAATAAAAATAATCACAAAAATATTTTTCTCACAGATTCGAACTCACCAAATTCCGAATTTTCGAACAAAACAATAATAATACTTATATGTCCATTCGTATGCGTTTGGTATCAAACTGCTAATCGACCTGACATAATAGAGTCGAAATTATAAATAATATATTGTTGCATGACGAAAAAAAAGATATTTCAATATATAAAACAAGAAAATGCGCGGGTTCCCAGGGATAAAACTGCCTGCATACTAAATTTTATGTAAACACTTGCAGCCGTTGCCTAGCTTACGATTTATACACAAGATTGTCTCGTTTGAATGATAATAACCGAATTATAAAACAACTTAACCTCTACTATATTGTAATTATCCCCTTCACACATAGACATCAATAGCGACTGCATCAGTGGCGCTACTAGTTAAGCGTATTGACTATTGATTGATTGATTGATGACAAGGATCCACATTCCACAGAATACCAGGTATTGCGGTATAGTTGAGAAGGTACTATGCCGCGATCGTACACCTGAGTAGAGTTCTTTTCTATAGCTATTCGCATTGCACTGCTTCTTTCTTTTTTTTTTTGCTATTATTTAGTATTTGTCTATTCTTTGTTGTTTGTTATTAATAATCTATGTTTCTTGCCTATGTGGTTAGGCAAATGTCCGTTTTATTTATGTTATTTGTAATATTATCGTGATTGTTTTATGTTTATAGTCTATTCTTTGATGATAATGTAGTGTAATGTGAGGGTGTTTGTTGAATAAATGTTTATTATTATTATTAGAGGATTGCTCACCTCGCTGGTGTCATTCACCAATTTGACACGAGCTAAAAACTCTGGTGGCGTCATCGTGGCTTTTGAGTGAGCAAGGTCCCTTATAATCGAATTAAAACAAATTATGACGAAAAGCTCCTAACAAATTAGTAACTCCAAAAATATAAACTCAATGAAGTTAAGTACAAAAGAAACGTTCCCAATTAATTTACGAAGGTAATGAAGGAATTATGTAAATTTTAAGTGCTCATAAATTGACTAGAGCAAATTATTCTTGATGTATTTTTACTTTCATATTTGTTACACGTTATTTTTTTAACCCCCCGATTAAAACAGAGGACGCTCCTATCTAAGTTATACGTATATGTGTGTCTATTCGTGGCATCGTAACTCCCGAACGGATAAACCAATTTTGATGTAGTTTTTTTTGAAACCATCATCAGCTCGACCTCTGCTTGATATTTCGGAGATCACATAATTTTTTTGATTTCGTTTAATAGGCATTGCGCTGGTAAATCATATTATTTACTTTGACAAAAAATTAAACTTCTCAATTAAGAACGAAAACTTTCTCCTAAAATGAATAGATAAGTTTAAAATCAATTTGAAACTATGGAAATATTATGGAAAATTTTGTTTTGAATATTAAATCGGTCATCATTCTGGCTTTATTAATTTATTCCTTTACTACTGTTAAAGGACATAGAAAAAAAATGTTGCGCCTTAACTTTTATGTTACATAAGAGGGTTTTGGATTTCAACCATTAATAAATTTTGAACAGTTTAACTAAACATAATCCTACTACAATAATATTATAAATGTGAAAGTTTGTGAGGATGGATGCATGGATGTTTGTGACTCTTTCACGCAAAAACTACTGAAGGGAATTTGATGAAATTTGGGATGGTAGTAGCTTGAGCTCTGGATTAAAACATAGAATACTTTTTATTCCAAAAAAGAACAGTGTTCCCTCGGGATACTTTATTTACGCGGGTGGAACCGCGATCAACAGCTAGTATAAAATACAATCCTCACGCACATCGAAGAATAGTTAGTTTCACAAAAACATTGTGCAGAACTTCGATCAATCATTCTTATATTGATTAATGGCTAACAAAATTTTGAATGATAGTGAGAATTATGAGAATAAACGACCAGAGCTCAGTAGAAATAATGTTGGAATATTAATGTTGGGAAAAGCTGTTGTGACTTGTGAGTGATGACTCGTTATAAATAACTATAGTTTTATAGTAAAGCCTTATTGCGAAGAGTTTTATAGCGGATTATAGGCATAATTGGATGTTAGAGATAAACAATCTAGAACCCATTTTTGTAAATCCTAAAAAGCGGTAACAGCTTGTGACGTAACAAATCAGTTTGCGAGAAACAGATTAGCAACATTTTTGTTTGCTTATAATTTTTAAACACTTCAACCTAAATAACAATTTCTTAGATTAATGTATCTCTATTCAACAATTTTGAAATTTTATTTGTAAAAATATTATGGTTCGAAACTAGTTAATACCGTTATTATAAAAACTCTTTAGCAGGAAAAGTGATTGCAGTGGTCGTATAATTTTTCAAATACACAACTGGTGCTATTGTCAAAGTTATGATTTTCACCCCTTAAAAGTTAAATAAGGTATAATTTTTAATATTTATTGACGACTTGTGCGAACGAACGAGTGCTCAAATTAATATCCCACCGCTGCCACCAAGTTTTGTACCACTTCAGATGTTTTTGTTTCTTCGATATATTTTTATGTACGAATATCTAATTTGGTATAAATTACCTGTAGTAGTTGAGGACCTGCGCGAACACCCCGGGGTGGCGGTCGAAGAAGTACTCGTTGAGGACGGGGTCGTAGTTCGCCAGCGCCTCCGTCAGCCGCGAGAGCCGCGTCGCCGGGATCTTGTTCAGTGTCGCTTTATATGTTAACACTGGAGGTACACACCTGTAGTAGTTGAGGACCTGCGCGAACACCCCGGGGTGGCGGTCGAAGAAGTACTCGTTGAGGACGGGGTCGTAGTTCGCCAGCGCCTCCGTCAGCCGCGAGAGCCGCGTCGCCGGGATCTTGTTCAGTGTCGCTTTATATGTTAACACTGGAGGTACACACCTGTAGTAGTTGAGGACCTGCGCGAACACCCCGGGGTGGCGGTCGAAGAAGTACTCGTTGAGGACGGGGTCGTAGTTCGCCAGCGCCTCCGTCAGCCGCGAGAGCCGCGTCGCCGGGATCTTGTTCAGTGTCGCTTTATATGTTAACACTGGAGGTACACACCTGTAGTAGTTGAGGACCTGCGCGAACACCCCGGGGTGGCGGTCGAAGAAGTACTCGTTGAGGACGGGGTCGTAGTTCGCCAGCGCCTCCGTCAGCCGCGAGAGCCGCGTCGCCGGGATCTTGTTCAGTGTCGCTTTATATGTTAACACTGGAGGTACACACCTGTAGTAGTTGAGGACCTGCGCGAACACCCCGGGGTGGCGGTCGAAGAAGTACTCGTTGAGGACGGGGTCGTAGTTCGCCAGCGCCTCCGTCAGCCGCGAGAGCCGCGTCGCCGGGATCTTGTTCAGTGTCGCTTTATATGTTAACACTGGAGGTACACACCTGTAGTAGTTGAGGACCTGCGCGAACACCCCGGGGTGGCGGTCGAAGAAGTACTCGTTGAGGACGGGGTCGTAGTTCGCCAGCGCCTCCGTCAGCCGCGAGAGCCGCGTCGCCGGGATCTTGTTCAGTGTCGCTTTATATGTTAACACTGGAGGTACACACCTGTAGTAGTTGAGGACCTGCGCGAACACCCCGGGGTGGCGGTCGAAGAAGTACTCGTTGAGGACGGGGTCGTAGTTCGCCAGCGCCTCCGTCAGCCGCGAGAGCCGCGTCGCCGGGATCTTGTTCAGTGTCGCTTTATATGTTAACACTGGAGGTACACACCTGTAGTAGTTGAGGACCTGCGCGAACACCCCGGGGTGGCGGTCGAAGAAGTACTCGTTGAGGACGGGGTCGTAGTTCGCCAGCGCCTCCGTCAGCCGCGAGAGCCGCGTCGCCGGGATCTTGTTCAGTGTCGCTTTATATGTTAACACTGGAGGTACACACCTGTAGTAGTTGAGGACCTGCGCGAACACCCCGGGGTGGCGGTCGAAGAAGTACTCGTTGAGGACGGGGTCGTAGTTCGCCAGCGCCTCCGTCAGTCGCGAGAGCCGCGTCGCCGGGATCTTGTTCAGTGTCGCTTTATATGTTAACACTGGAGGTACACACCTGTAGTAGTTGAGGACCTGCGCGAACACCCCGGGGTGGCGGTCGAAGAAGTACTCGTTGAGGACGGGGTCGTAGTTCGCCAGCGCCTCCGTCAGCCGCGAGAGCCGCGTCGCTGGGATCTTCTTCAGCGTCGCCTTGTACGTCTCGTGACGGATGCCGCCCACGTTCAGCACTACACGGTTCTCCGCGTCCATGTTTAGGAGATTCATTTCTGTGGAGATTGTTTTAATCATTGTTATTTATAGCACTTGAAGCGGTGTCGCTTAGTACATTATCGAATAGCGCTTAATGGGATGCAAAATTTTTACGACACATTGTGGATCAATTAAACTAAACAGATTCTAGATTATATGTTCAGTTTAATAATGTAACGAAGAGAGCCGTTTCATTTAAATCGTCATCATCCCTATCACTACAAGCGTCATTATTGATACCAGTATTATCATCTACATCAACTTCATCATCGTTATCACTTTCCCCTCCATCTCTTCTATCACCATTATCAATACTCACTCGCAAATTATCTCCTCTCCAGCGACAAGACACTACGGGGACCGGCTCTGGCCGCGGCGCCACATAATCTCTATATAGTCGCCCTCTAGCGCGGCGGAGAACTTGCCGAGAGAGGGCATCGCTGGGGGACGCGCGACCCTGGAAAGGAGATTTTAGTTAACTAAAATCTCTAAAGTTTCTAGCATAAATTCAGAACAGCTTTTGTGAAAAAAAAAAAAAAATCCGCTCATGAATTTTTTTTATGTAATGAACCAGGAAACGAGGAGATGGATCGCCTGATGGTAAGCTATTACCGCCGACCATGGAAACTCGCAACACCAGAAGAGTTATACTTGTAACTACTCTGGCGTTGCGACTTGAGTTCCACAAGGACCAGTCCTTAAAATACCCAATACCAATAGGCAATCGGACAATTTTTTTTTATTGCATAAATGAATAGTACTCTTAAATATGAGTAACTTCTCAGAAGAAACCGTATATCAAAAGTCAATATTTTCAAAGGTACAGCGATTTGTATAAAAAATTTCGCGAGCCTCCTAAAAACGCTACATACTAAAGTCGACCTACAAATGACGTCACTTGTAGGTTACAGTATATGAAGTAGTATATGAAGTATATGGCCGCCGGAATATATTTGTAAATATCTCCCATATTTGTGCGTTTAAGTTCATACTTACCATAATGAATGTTTTTGTATATGATGTGAGTAAACTAATGATGTAGGTTTTGTTTACCAACGTCGCAAAAAAAATAAAAAAATTTTTGGTACTTTTTAAATTACTTTATTGTGTTTATTCGTAAACTACACATAAAATAATATATTTTTTTACATTTACCAAGCAGTAATGCCTCAATATTTCTGAATATATTAATGAAACTAAATATTTCAGATGTAGTCCGATCCCCTATTGGGCCCATCTATTGATTTCTTATGTTTACGCGAATATTGTTAATTGTTTATAAAGCTAGCGGATTCTGTCGCGGTGAACTTTCCTTTTTCCCGACTACCTCAATCCTCCCGTTACCACGGCTGCTGAAAAGTAGCCGAAACGTCGGGAAAAAAAGTGCACCACGTCACAAATAGTGTTTAAAACAATAATATTAATACTTAAATCGAGGTAGTTTACATGTTTCACTGAATGGTGCTTTCGAAAATTGTCGTTAATACATTTATTTGGCGATTGTACACTTCAGTCGAATTAGAAATTTGACGTAGTTGGTGAATGTATTCTTCAGTATAAAAAGTAATGAGCGAGAGACTTTCTGAAACTGTATCGACAAAAATCAATACTATAATAATTATAATAAAGAGGAAAAGTTTGAATTTTGTTTTGTTTAGTGAAAAAGTTTTGAATAGGCTCAGAAACTACTAGACCGATTTTGATGAAATTTGATACAGATATAGATTAGACTACGGGGAACGATATAGGTCAATTTTTACTACGGCAAAATGTATGGTTACCGCGGAATTTCCTTTTGCGCTCACGAAGTCGCGTGCAACATCTAGTAATAGATAAAGCCAAATCGTGAACTGAGACGACATTACTATAACAATATCTTACCCTGTGACCTACATTTATTATACACAAGGAGTTCTAATATATATTGAACGAAAACCTATCTACCTTTTACGACCCAAACCAGCCCACGCCTACACATCCTCCCAAGCGATTACATCAATGAGGTATTTTATCTTAAGTGTACAACAAAACATTTGACCTATGTGGATAAATATATATTTATCCTGCAGAGGTTTGGGATATCCCAAAAGAGTCTAGATCATAGATATAAGAAGATTAGACAGAACTAATATTAAAATTAAAATTAAACATTTTCATTTGTTTCAGTTCAAGCTCATCAGCTAGTCGAATTAAGCCAAATTATTATCAGCTAAAAATAATAATAATAAAGGACGCTTCACACCACCTCAATCTGGCTCCGTCGTAAGTATTCGAAGAACTTGTGTTACGGGGACCAGACAACGGGAAGTATATATATTCAATACTTTTATACTATACAAATATTTAAGACTTATTATAATATTATAAACAAATTGACACATCCAAGACCCAGGTACACTGAAACCTCTGTTCTCTTGTCGGGATTCGTACCCACGACCTCTGGTTTGAGCGCCGACGCGCTCAACACTGAGCCACAGAGCCCGTCAAATCAGAATAAAAAGAAGTGTCTTAATTTCTGAAAATATTTTCTAGGCAGCTACGGACCTTTCAGCTCTGTGCTAAAGCATAGAATTGAAAATTAATGTGTACGTACGTACAGAGAAACAGCCATCATAAAACGACCGAAAACGATCCAAATTTGAAAAAATTTCCAATCTTTTCGCCACCGTTCCAAGCGACAAAATATTTATCATCCTCATCACCTTGATGAGTGGCAGTCCTCCACCGTGCGATTTACCTGAAGCTTTCTGCCGCGCACTGTAAAACTCTGGAATGAACTGTCGCCAGCATATTTCCGGACCATTACGACCTGTAAACCTTTAAGAAGGGAGCGTATTCCCTCCTAAAAGGCCGGCAACGCACTTGCAACTCCTTTGATGTTGCGGGTGTCCATGGGCGACGGTAATCGCTTTCCATCAGGTGATCCGTTTGCTCGTTTGCCCCCTAGTTTTATTAAAAAATAAACACACACAATCGTGGACACAGTATGCATGTAGTTAGTACCTGGTGTCTTGAAATACAAGCAGGAAACTGCTTAGTTTAAGACTCCAGTCTCCCCACAAAGACTGTACACTATATTGTAAATGTTAAAATTGTATATCAATTATTGTGGAGAGAAAATAAACTATTATTATTATTAGTAGTAGTGCAATCAAATCGTAAGCTAACTATATAGCTGTTTATCTGTTCCTCTTTAATCTGTGTCAATACATCACATCTGTCCGTTAATTATACTGTTGTCGTACCCATATCACGTTGAGCAGAAATCGAATTCAGCGGCTCAAAAGCGATGTTACGTATTTATCGCAAACCTAAAATAAAGGGTTAATTCCTTTCCGATGAGTGGTTTTGGCTGTCCAGAGGCAATGGGCAGCGAAAGAGAATAAAAATATGAAAAGAATCCACTTCGAGCGGATTTTCTATTCGTTTGAGTACAAAATCTGGAATGGATTTTTAAACAACACTGGCCTAAGTAGCACACAGACAGACGGAAAGATAAAAATTCTAAAAATGTAATTTTTTATTGTATTTACCTACCAATCCTACCATATAGGTATACTTTCATATATTGCATGTAGTGAAAGCTTATTATTTATAAAAAATATTTAAAAAAATATAAAAACCGACTTCCAAAGTATAAGCAATAACATTCTTAAAATCACTAAAAAGTATAAAATAATTCTTAATGTCGAAATAGTTCCATTTTAAATTCTGCTAAAATTTTACAATTTTTCTACTCAATCTTCTTATTTTTGAAGTCGGTACCAGCCAATTTGAACGTGAGTTCTTTAAAATATTATTTGTACTTATATACATATAAGGACGTAGTTGTGTTAAAATTAATGATCTGTTTTATTGAAGGATTTATACAATTATTTGGGCTGGTACCGACTTAAAAAATAAGAAGACTGAGTAGAAAAATTGTAAAATTTTAGCAGAATTTAAAATGGAACTATTTCGACATTAAGAATTATTTTATACTTTTTAGTGATTTTAAGAATGTTATTGCTTATACTTTGGAAGTCGGTTTTTATATTTTTTTAAATATTTTTTATTTTTTTCTTTTCAGTGATATTATAATATTATTAACTAGTACCTGGGAGACCGAGCTTTGTTCGGAGTTTTCGTAGGACGATGAAATATTTAAAAATAAATAAAATTGAGAAAAGAAATAAAAAGGATCACAAAAATTTTTATTGACCGGGTTTCGAACTCGAGGCCAATTCGTAAACGACGTATAAATTACCATTCTACCATCCAGCTGAAGCTACATTTTATGGCGGCAAAATGTACGGTTCCCGCAAGATTTCCTTTTGCGCGCACGAAGTAGCGAGTAACGTCTACTATAGTTTAAAGTGTTTTCAATGTCAATTTTAAGCATTTATGCATATAACATCTCCATGAAGTTGTAGTGACACCCTCGCGGGGGTAGTCAGGGAAGCTTCCTGTGACCTCAGAACGTCGAGATCTGATGAGAATTAGATTTTTGCAAAACGGGGTAAAACCAGTATCTTCCCGATTTTTTGAAAATCTTAGATTTTCTTAGCGGGAAGTTAAAAATAATCCCCTTTTGTCTTGTTCATTCATTGCATGAACTACTAGACAAATTTTTATAAATCTTGTGTATTGTATTGACAGAAAAAGTTGCGGGGAAATTAAAAAAATGTTTAGAAAATCATAAGCATTGCTTTTAAGAGTTTCCTTGATTCCTCGTGGATCCCATAGTTATCATTATCCTTATTATCATTATTCAAATGTAACACTTTTAGTAGGAAGGTATATAAGCTTGGCAGTTGGCACAACATTTTACTTTTGAGTAGGTCTGAATCTGAATGTTCAAACAAATCGATATCACTTTAAAATACTATGAGAAATACCTATATCAACATAATATCATGATGTATGGTGTGATGATGGTTGTGGAGATGATGATTATTTAATAGTGACATTTGCTTGCAGTTCTTTTAACAATACGGAAATTTCCAAACGTGTACCTTTAAGGACTGAGGAGTGCTGTTGGGCCTTTTTGGATCCAGGATATACCTTGGCACAATATTTTACTTTTTGGTAGCTATGAATGTTCAAAGGAATTGACATTGGTGTAAAATACTATAAAAATACCTATATCGTCATAATGTTTTCATTTTGTATGCTATGATGATGATGATGGTGGTGGTGGTGATTATTATTTAAAAGTGGCATATGCTTGCAGTTCTTTAAACAACGTTGAAATTTCCAAACGTGTATCTTTAAAGACTGAGAAATGCCGTTCAGTGGTTTTTTATCCAGGGTATACCTTGGCACAATATTTCACTTTTGGTAGCTGTGAATGTTCAAAGAAATCGATTTCGGTGTAAAAAAAACTATGAGAAACACCTAGATATCAATAAAATATCAAGGTGTATGGTGTGATGATGGTGGTGGTGATGATGATTATTTAATAGTGACATTTGCTTGCAGTTCTTTTAACAATACGGAAATTTCCAAACGTGTACCTTTAAGGACTGAGGAGTGCTGTTGGGCCTTTTTGGATCCAGGATATACCTTGGCACAATATTTTACTTTTTGGTAGCTATGAATGTTCAAAGGAATTGACATCGGTGTAAAATACTATAAAAATACCTATATCGTCATAATGTTTTCATTTTGTATGCTATGATGATGATGATGGTGGTGGTGGTGATGGTGATTATTATTTAAAAGTGGCATATGCTTGCAGTTCTTTAAACAACGTTGAAATTTCCAAACGTGTATCTTTAAAGACTGAGAAATGCCGTTCAGTGGTTTTTTATCCAGGGTATACCTTGGCACAATATTTCACTTTTGGTAGCTGTGAATGTTCAAAGAAATCGATTTCGGTGTAAAAAAAACTATGAGAAACACCTAGATATCAATAAAATATCAAGGTGTATGGTGTGATGATGGTGGTGGTGATGATGATTATTTAATAGTGACATTTGCTTGCAGTTTTATAAACAATACTTAAATTTTCAAACGTGTATATTTAAAGACTGAGGAGTGCTGTTCAGCCCTTTTGGATCCCTGGATACCCTGGTATACCTGGATACCTTGGTATAACATTTCAATTGTTGGTAGCTGTGAATGTTCAAAGAAATCGATATCGGTGTAAATTACTATGAAAAATACCTATATCATCATAATTTATCATGATGTATGGTGTGATTATGATGGTTGTGGTGATGATAATTATTATTTAATACTGAAATTTGCTTGCAGTTTTATAAACATTGCTGAAATTTTCAAACGTATATCTTCAAAGACTGAGAAATGCCGTTCAGTGATTTTGGATCCAGGGTATACCTTGGCACAACATTTCACTTTTTGGTAGCATTTGCTCCAGTTACTTCAAAAAAAGTCAAAATCACTATCGATGTCCCTATAAATTTTGAGAATTTCTTTCAATTCCTCATGGATCCCACCACCAGATCTACCATTTGATGACAATGGGACCAATCCAGGAGTCAATCCTTTACAACAAAAAAATAATTTTGAAAATCCATCCACAAACGGCGGAGTAATCGTGTAACATACACACAAAAAAAAAAAAAAAAAACATACACACGAATTGTAAACCTCCTCTGGAAGTCGGTTGAAAAGTACAAATATTTACTTACTTCAATTTTATTTAGATTATTTAAAAAATATTCAGAATTTTAAAACATTTTTCGAAAGCTAGGTACAATACTATCTACCGGTGGCGAAGGCTGGTCCTCCTTCATAGGGAAGCCCTAGCCTGTAGAATAGGTAGGGAATTAGGGATAAGTGGTAAGTGAAGCCGGTAGGAATGGAGTTATGTGAACCCCATGCCACTGGTATCCATCGGTAATGCCACCACCTATTCTAAATTAACTAAAAATTAATTATGGCACGAGGCCAGATTGGCGTGATGTGAAGCGTCTATAGATATTATTATTATTACCTATTCGAAATTAATTAACTGTGTAAATTTGTAATTAAATAGCTATCCCGGCAAACTTCGTAAAAAAATTAAGTAACTCCTGAATTCTCAAGCAGCGAGCGAGTTGATGAATTATAGCTAAGATACATATCGATCACGTCAGCTTTCAAACAAAAAAAATCGCATCTAAATCGGACCTTTAGTTTAGGACCTACGATGTTACAGATAGACAATTTGAACTTATAAAACCCCTCTTTTTGCGTCGGAGGTAAATAAAGTTAATTCTAGACGGCAGAACGTATCTTGTTTAACGTGAAACCTGCGATGAGCTGCTAATGACCATGAGCGAGTGACTGCAATTAGTATATTAGATTAGACATCTGGCGGTCTAGCTTGCAGGCACTAGAACAGAATCCTACTAATCCTATTATAATATTATAAATGTGAAAGTTTGTGAGGATATATGGATGGATGTTTGTTACTCCTTCACGCAAAAACTACTGAACGGATTTTGATGAAATTTGTTATGGTAGTAGTTTAGGCTCTGGATTAAAAAATAGGCTACTTTTTATCCCGAAAAAAATACAGTGTTCCCGAGGGACAATTTATTCACACGGGCGGAGCCGCGGGCAACAGATAGTATATTATATTACAGAAAAACATATAAATTCATACAATGATTCAAATCGATCCAAACTTGGAAATTTTGACGTACCCTTCAACAATCCACATTTTTTCCATACAATACACGCCGTATGCTTGTAGTAGTTCAACCAATTCGAAAGCTGATTATATTATTATGTTACACTTTTTTAATGATCTGTGTACAGTTATGTACTACGTAGGTACTACTCGAGTAAGACCAGGCAAGTTCAAGAGCCACAGATGTAAACAATATATTTGACCGCATGAGAGGCAAATTTAATAATTCAGTTTTATTAAAATCGTCTTCATTTTACGCTTGCCCAGATCAAATAAAAAACTGAAGACAGAGCTTTGTCAAATGAAAACTATGGCCGGTTTTACGTATGAAGTTCGCGTGTAGCTACAAACTAATGTAAATAAAAATAGACTGTATATAAATAATGTAAATAGTAATACAAGGTAAGGCGTAGTTTCGTTACGTGTATGTGCGTGACTGTGTAATTACACAACGAGGCATAGCTTAGACCGGCCTCACTGCATAGTTCGCAGAACTCTGTCTTTACTAGAAAAGAAAATAGCTTTTCCCTGCAGCCAGAGGCGGCGAAGGTGTCTGAAATGCAATAAGAAAAAAAAATCGTTATAAAACGATAGGTATGTTTGTTCCGCTCACTAGTTTAATATAAACCACATACTATATTATTTTGTACCGACGTTCTTTTTTAGGCTTTTGTAATTTTTGAATCTTTCGACTCAAAAGGACGCCGACCCCTGGGCTAGGCAAACGGGAGTTTTACTTCAGTCGTGTAGTTTAAGGCACACTTTATTTTTTTCAGTTTATATTTCTAACATTACAGTGTAACACATTCTATATATTATTGTGTTCACTATGTTCCTTTTTATACCTACTATTTTGTAATCGCCTAGTGGGTACACACCTTTAGTCCAGTAAATGAAACCTCCATGATAAAATTTTAATCTAACCTAAGTGTATGCAAACGGACGAATAAAAGAATTTAATATTGAAAACGTGGAAGGAATATTAATAAGGTTTATTAGAATCTGAAGAGCCATTTATAGAGATTGATTTTATTATGTTAATGTGCTAATGGTGAGAAATTTATATAAAACTCATTGTTAGCAAAAAGGAAAAACACTGACAGAGTACACGTGGTAGAATTGAAACTCCATTCATCATTTAAAATTTAAAAATACTCTCAATTAACCCAATTAAGTAAAACAGCTTAAAGTTTTGATGATAACATAAACAACCATAGACGTATAATTATTATAGACGAGACAAAAAGTGTCTCCAGTTAAATCGCCACACTTTTGAGATTTTTGGGGCCATTTTGACATTTGAAGTTTGGTGAAAACAAAAGGGCTGACATCTGAAGTATGGTGAAAATCAAGATGGCGTAACTTTTTCTTGTATGAAGATTTCTTATGTCAAATGTACGTAGGCATCTTGAGTTTTGAAATCTTTGGTTATACTATAAATTTTGAGTCGAAATGTTGTTGGTTCGATAAGCTGAAACATTTTCCCAAGTTGATACATTTACAATAAGTGGCACCATCAGAGCGGGGATGGTAGAAATAATGAAGCAGCGTCCTTGGCCCGGCAAATTGTGCGAATATCAAACTTGCGATGTTTGATTACTGGAAGTGTCTCTGTTGTTTTTAACCGCTAACCGTGATTTAAATTTATTTACTTAGTACAGGAATAAAATAAAGCTGGTATAGCCTTTTGTCTTTGTTGTTGTCCTCCATAATAAAATAAATAATTGTTTGACTCAGACTAAAGAAATTTGACACGGTAATCGTTTTTTTTTTACATTGGCCTGTTTTGTTATAATATGAACAATATATCCACAGAATATAATTAACGCATAATTAAATTAAATATGGTTTTTATTGAGTTTTAAAACTAAGCATTGGGGAAAAAAATCAATTATTTTGTGTTCACATCAAGATTGCTTTTATTCGTTGAATTTTTTTTAAATACCAGTTACATCATCATATAATAATTTATTCTATTTTCTAAATATATATAATATTCAATGGTTTTAGAATCAATTGATTAATATAATCTTGAAAAACCGGAACCGGATAAACTGCGCGTACCCCTTCAGTGCCGGATGCCGGACCCGCCGACGCCGAACGGTTTTTGAAATTTTGACAGTCCGACGCCCGAGAGGTTAATCCATTACTTTTTTTTTTGTTTTATACCAATAACATCTCTGTTTGGAGAGGAAACATTTGTTTGTTTGCACTGAATTGGCTCCGAAAATACTGGACTGATTTTGATTAAATTTGGCACATATATAGAGTAGACCACGGAGAATTGTGATACTTTTTAACACGGCAATATGTACGATTTTCGCGTGATTTTCTTTTGCGCGTTCGAAATCCCGGGCAACATCTAGTTAGTTGTAAAGTGCAAAACCTAGTAAATCAAAACTAATTTTTTTTTTACTCGTAATATGACTTGTATTTAAATTTAATCAGGAATAATTACAACCATTTTAATTAAGTGAAATAATTGACATTATTTTTGGTAGAAGGCGGGACCCATTTAATTGCAAATTATAAATCGTAAGTACAACGGTACAAAAATAAATGGGTCCCGCCTGCAATCAATCACAATCACATAGCTTATACAAAAAATAAGAATACAACACGAGGTAAGTCTACACTAATATTATAAAGAGGAAAACTTTGTTTGTATGTTTGTTTGTTTGTTTGTTTGTAATGAATAGGCTCAAAAAGTACTGGACCGATTTCAAAAATTCCTTCACCATTCGAAAGCTACATTATCCACGAGTAACATAGGCTATATTTTATTTTGAAAAAAAATAGGGTTCCGTAAAATATTTGGGTTTTTCGGACACAAGGTGTAAAAAATCAACCAGAAAAGTTACTTATTTTGCGTACGCTGCCTAAACTATAAAAGATAGAACCATAAAATGTTCTAATTAATTGTAGATCTTATAAATATCTACAAAAAAGTCCGCGACACACTATACCTATCTATGTCGAGTGAGGCACAACAACCATTTTTTTATTTAGAAATCTTGAATTTTTTTTGGACTACATATAAACGCGTTTATTTTACTCATGCTATTAATCCTTATCAAAATAAATTATTTCATCACTAAGTACAGTTTATGTAGATAATATTTGGTCTTTGAATGATTGAAATTGGACGTGTGGTTTTGAAGTTATGGCGAAATTAAAATATTACGATTTCTGCTGCACGGCCCGTTGCGAAGTAGGCGTCACCAAGGCGCGTGCGGGGGGAGTTTAGATCTATGGTATTTCATACGATAAAAGTATACCCACCTACTTATTTCATTGAGTTTTAGTAGGTACCTATATTAATTTGTTTCTGTTTGTTTTGACTAGATTTCGCCCGTTTTGTTAGAGGTTTAAAGACATTCTGTAGTATTAGTATCAGTATTGTACCCGTGCGAAGCTGGGGCGGGTCGCTAGTAGCTAATAAACATGTGAGAGACTGGGGTCGATACTAGGTGGGTACCTGTGTTACAGATCCCCAGGCTCTCTTCCACTCATTACAAATACAAAATACACTGTGTCTGAAGATTTCTAATTGAATAATTGTAATAATCAAGCGTCTATAGGTAATTTATACTAATAAAATAAAGAGTAAAAGTTTGTTTGTTTATTTGCATTAAATAGGCTCCGAATTACTGGACCGATTTTGATGAAATTTGGTACAGATATAGATTAGACCACGGAAAAGGATATAGGCAATAGTAGGTTCGTAAACATACTCACGTGTAAATACGTAGTTCAATCTCGTCTGCAGTCGTTGCGGTTACTTCCTTTGCGTTTAAATATTTTGAGGCGTCCTAGTGCAAAGGTGAATGTTAAGAGACTGGTCGAACGGGAACCGTGTCGGTGGTATATAGAACTATGCTAGACTTAGTTTAATTTTCCCCCATCTTTTGTGACAACCCTAAATCAATTTGGATCGGTCTATGAAAGCTGTTCCCCTGTACGTAAGTACATATTTTACTCTGAATTTGAACTACGCATTTATACGTATATGTGCGTGCACACTATTCAACGACGCTGTTATAAGATTTTCATCTTATGCCTGGTCGAGTGGCAACTTTTGAGATCGTACCTATTGTGTCAATTCTTATGTTTTATGTTGAATGTCAAATTCCATGTATAATAATTACTGTAAAAATTTTATTTCCACCAAGAACCTACAGTACAATCAATATCACACTAGTTGTTTCCCACGGTTCCGCCCGCGTAAATATAGTATCCTACTACTTATTATATACCTATGTTTTAATTTAGAGCCTAAACTACTGCCATACCAATTATCATTGAAATTCGTTCAGTACTTTTTGCGTGAAAGAGTAACAAACATCCATCCTTCATACACTTTCACACAGTCGTAATTACAAGCCGTATCTAGAACAACTCAATCCTCGTTTAACCCCTTTCAAAGGTTTATGATTTCTGACGGCGGGGCGCGGGGCGCTCAGGGGGGAGAAAGGGAGGGGTAACAGCTGTTTACCGCACGCTACTGCGCCACCCTATATTTTATGTTATTTTGTGTTTAAGCTAGTGTGTTATTTTGTTTATAGAAGGAAAAAGTATAGTTGGAGTTATGTGATTACATAATATTAGATATATAGTAGGTATAATTTTTCCCAGTGGATCGTATTGAAAGGCGTACCTAACGCAAAAATCGCGAGTTCGATCCTGGGTACTTTGTAGGTAATTAGTACCTGGGTAATCGAGCTTTGCTCTAGTAGATTTAAAAAATAAAAAGAATCACAAACATATTTATTTATCCGGGATTGGAACCCACATTCGGAATTTCCGAATAACGAAATAATTATACATACGCATACCAAACTGCTAATCGGCCTATCATATTAAAATCGAAATTATTGATATAGTTTTGTACGACGATAGCTCACGAAAAACTACTCCCATGCATACTAAATTTCATGGCAATACTCGCCGCCATTTCCGAGATTCCCATTATAATAGGTTGGGGAAAAAGTCTTTTCGCATTATAGTATGTATGAACTTGTCATAAAATATCTTGGGCTATACCAACTGTATCTGGCTGATTTTGGTATCATTAAAAAGTTTTAATTTTACAAAAGACAATTCCAAATTCAAATTAGGTAAATTTGAGATTTTCATTTGTTTTTCTTATTGTTAAAATGAGTGATTCTTATGAAGAATTTCGATACATTTTAAAATTTTATTACAAAAAAGGCAAAAATGCAACACAAGCCGCGAAAAAAATTTGTGATGTTTATGGACCTAATGCAGTATCTGTGAGAGTAGCGCAAATTTGGTTTAAGCGTTTTCAATCCGGAAATTTTGATATCAAAGATGCACGTCGCTCTGGTCGCCCTGTTACGGACAAAACTGTTGCCATTTTTGAAAAAGTGGAGCAAGATCGGCATATTAGTAGTTACGATGTAGGTGAAGAACTGGGGATTGACCACAAAACGGTTTTGGCGCATTTGAAAAAAGCTGGGTACACAAAAAAGCTCGATATTTGGGTGCCTCATGAGCTCACTGAAAGAAACCTAATGAACCGTGTACTCATTTGTGATTCTTTATTACGACGTAATGAAACCGAACCATTTTTGAAGAAGCTGATAACTGGTGATGAAAAGTGGATCACGTACGACAAGAACGTGCGAAAAAGATCGTGGTCAAAGGCCGGTCAGGCTTCACAGACTGTGGCGAAACCCGGGTTAACTCGCAACAAGGTGATGCTGTGCGTGTGGTGGGATTGGAAGGGCATTATTCATTATGAGCTGTTACCGCCAGGCAGGACCATCAATTCTGAACTGTACTGCGAACAACTGATGAGATTAAAGCAAGAAGTTGAGAGAACGCGGCCGGAATTAATCAACAGAAGGGGTGTGGTTTTTCACCATGATAACGCTAGACCTCACACATCTTTAGCCACTCAGAAAAAATTACGGGAGTTTAGCTGGGAGGTGTTAATGCATCCGCCGTATAGTCCTGACCTTGCACCTTCAGATTTCCACCTGTTTCGGTCGCTGCAGAATTCCTTAGGCAGTGTCAGGTTGACATCACAAGAGGACTGCCAAAACCACTTATCGCAGTTTTTTCATCAGAAGCCCCAAAAATTTTATAGCAATGGGATCATGTACCTACCAACAAGATGGCAAAAAGTTATCGAACAAAATGGCACCTATATACTTTAGTCACTTGTAAATAAACTTTATAAAAAAACCTTTTGAATTTTTATATAAAATGCGAAGAAACTTTTTCCCCAACCTAATATATAACTAGCTTTTTCCCGCGGCTCCGCACACGTAAATATAGTCTCCCACGGGAATACTGCAGTTTTTCGGGACAAAAGTAGCCTATGTATGGATTTAAGATCCATCCATCCAAGATCTATGTATCCAGAGTCAAAACAACAAAAATGCCAAATTTTACCGAAATCCGTTTAGTAGTGTTTGCGTAAAAGAGTAACAAACATCCATCGATCCATCTTTACATCCATCCTCACAAATTTTGACATATTTTATATAAGTAGGGTCACGTAGGATGTACATGAGCTCGTTTAAAGTATAAGATTTCCCTGGCAGAACAGATAAATTCGTACACGTCACCAATTTAATCGAAGTTTCTCTTCTTTCCATTCGCTTTATAAGCTTTCGTAAAGGAAAAAACTTGGTAAATTCCTGTATCGCGTGAAATATCTCCCAATTTAAGCCTAACTTATGCCGCGCCCGGAGACAATATCCCATTGTTAACCCACCTTAGGGCGTATACGCACCGTGTGTAAAGCTTTTTTAAACAAAACAACCAGACAGGGGGACAGGGGGGGAAACATTAAGTACAAAACGGCAAGATAGGTTTGTTGCATTATGCATGGGAGCCACGCTTAAACATCAATGTATTCTGTTTTAAGAATTTGTTGTAGTGGCAATATAAACATATTATTATATTATACATATATCTATTATTATATTTATTATATTATATCTGGTAAAATTACAATTGTCTAACTGTCACCAGCTATATCATAGCTAGACACTGAGTAACTATCACGGTCCAGCCTGGTGATAGACAGACAGACGGATATACAGTGGAACAGACTGTGGAGTCAGCCATAATGTCCCGCATTTACAATATGCGTACGGACTACGGATTACGGACTTTAAAAATATTTATTTTCTAAAGCCTGTACCCATCTACACTAATATTATAAAGAGGAAAACTTTGTTTGTATGTTTGTTTGTTTGTTTGTAATGAATAGGCTCAAAAAGTACTGGACCGATTTCAAAAATTCTTTCACCATTCGAAAGCTACATTATCCACGAGTAACATAGGCTAAATTTTTATTTGGAAAAAAATAGGGTTCCGTAAGATATTTGGGGTTTTTCGGACACAAGGTGTAAAAAATCAACCAGAAAAGTTACTTATTTTGCGTACGCTGCCTAAACTATAAAAGATAGAACCATAAAATGTTGTAATTAATTGTACATCTTATAAATATCTACAAAAAAGTCCGCGACACACTATATCTATCTATGTCGAGTGAGGCACAACAACCATTTTTTTATTTAGAAATCTTGAATTTTTTTTGGACTACATTTAAACGCGTTTATTTTACTCATGCTATTAATCCTTATCAAAATAAATTATTTCATCACTAAGTACAGTTTATGAAGATAATATTTGGTCTTTGAATGATTAAAATTGGACGTTTGGTTTTGAAGTTATGGCGAAATTAAAATATTACGATTTCTGCTGCACGGCCCGTTGCGAAGTGGGCGTCACCAAGGCGGGGTGCGCGTGCGGGTTATTGTTTAGTTTAGTTTAGTTTAGTTAAATAGTTTAGTTATTTTATAAACATCAAATTGATAATATCTTAAAATATAATACATTATAATATCTATACATCTATACAGTTAAATACAATTTAAGTGTCTGTTTGTAACTTCAAATTAACAGCTTTTTACATAATGAATCTGAAAGTATATTCGGTACTTACACTAAAATACATTTTTTTTTAATTTTTGTCTGTCCGTCTGTCTGTCTGTCAGTCGGTCTGTCTGTCTGTTTGTTCCGACTAATCTCTGAAACGGCTGGACCGATTTTCACGGGACTTTTACTAGCAGATAGCTGATGTTATAGGGTCTAACATAGGCTACTTTTATTTTGGGGTTCCGTTTAAAAAAATAGGATTCCGCTTTCGTTAGTCATAAATAAAGTCGCGGGTAAATTTCAGCGATATCCCAAAGTATTGTTCCACGCGGACGAAGTCGCGGGCAAAAGCTAGTAATATTATATACTAGCGACCCGCCCCGGCTTCGCACGGGTACAATACTGATACTAATACTACAGAATGTCACCCACTTCGCAACGGGCCGTGCAGCAGAAATCGTAATATTTTAATTTCGCCATAACTTCAAAACCAAACGTCCAATTTTAATTATACAAAGACCAAATATTATCTACATAAACTGTACTTAGTGATGAAATTATTTATTTTGATAAGGATTAATAGCATGAGTAAAATAAACGCGTTTAAATGTAGTCCAAAATAAATTCAAAATTTCTAAATAAAAAAATGGTTGTTGGGCCTCACTCGACATAGATAGGTATAGTGTGTCGCGGACTTTTTTGTAGATATTTATAAGATCTACAATTAATTAGAACATTATATGGTTCTATCTTTTATAGTTTAGGCAGCGTACGCAAAATAAGTAACTTTTCTGGTTGATTTTTTACACCTTGTGTCCGAAAAACCCAAATACCTTACGGAACCCTATTTTTTTCCAAAATAAAATTTAGCCTATGTTACTCGTGGATAATGTAGCTTTCGAATGGTGAAAGAATTTTTGAAATCGGTCCAGTACTTTTTGAGCCTATTCATTACAAACAAACAAACAAACAAACAAACATACAAACAAAGTTTTCCTCTTTATAATATTAGTATAGATAGGATTAAAATTGGTTTTGGAGTTACGGTTACCGACATCAAATTATTTCGGATTGTCCATTAGCTTCGGTTAATATTATGCTTATGAAGCTAGCTCCGTGGCCTAGTGGGTAGACCGTTTGGTTCGCACTCGAGAGAGTGCAGGTTCGTATCCTCGATTGTGGCGTGTATCAATGTGACTTTTTCAGATCTCAAGTACTTTATACGGACGCTCTTACGGTGAAGGAAAACATCGTGAGGAAACCCGCACATGGTTGGCCCCAGACGTATTGACCAGTCATTCCTCTGGACTAGGCTGACTATGTTGTGAGAGTGCCGTATGTGCTTGGGCAACCATTCGACATTTGTAAACCAACTGTCCCAGGCACTAGTATTTCAAGAGCGGTTACTTCGCTCGGAGAATACTGTATAAATCATCCATTAACAGATGTAAAGGCTTAAGTTTTTTTATGCTTATGATGAATGTAAGTAAAATGCATATAATTATTTGCTTTTTACAAGTTTAGGTAATCATTTGACCTAAATAGCTAGTGAGTCGGCACTCGGCACAGTCGGCAAATATCCGAAATTGTCCGAAGCTTTCATATCGGATTCAGTTACGGTTATGGATAGCTTTTTATTTCGGATACGGACTGATAGTTCGGTTACGGTTACAGGGCTCCATAACAATTTGACCCACTCATTAAAATCACCACTAACCACATCAGTCAACAATGTGACCTTCATTTATTCACTATTTAGAATGTATGTGCATTGTGCACACACCTTTACCCAACACCTCTGTTACCTCAGTCGAAATTACTTATTTGTTTTATGTAGCTGCACATTCTATTATCTACTTTTTGTTACAATCTAGGGTAAAATACCCCTTGGGTAACAATCCAGATTGAAATACCCCATCTGAATTCTTATCTCTGTGGTTAATTGCCATCTGCATTTTTATGGAATAGATTAGGAAACGAGTAATAATATAAAGTACCCCACAAGTATTTTACAGTTATAGGTATTAAATACCAGAGCAAAGTTTAAACAAAATTGCAAAACAAGGTCACCTCGTTGTAGGCAAAGAATATAAATTACGTACTGTAGGTAAACGTTATAGAATACGGTCTGTTGCTTATATACAGCCAGCAATAAGAGAGACATGGCTCCGGACCCCAATTCATGGAAGTTTAAGTTAATTATTCAATAAATAATTAACTTACACTTCCATTTTACTTAATTTATTGAATAATAAATAAATGAATCGTCTTAATAAATGGAATGTCTTTAAATCATAAACGGTTTTTTGGAGTTTGGACCAATGAAAAAGGGTTTAACGTTTATAAGAATACCATTTTGCTATTTTGAATCGCGCTATCGAAGCTTTCACAGCTCGGCGCTATTTAAACAACATCTGAAATTCATACAAGTGGGTTTCGTCCTGACCTACCACCGTACTGGCGTACCACCTCGCTCGGTCGGAGCCTTTTCGTGATTCCACTCCTATCCCACAAAACAAAATCAAAAAATTTAAGTAACCCTCGAATTGTCATTTGTCAAACAGTGAGAGCTGATGATTATGAATTATAGCTAAAACACTCGCGATGACGTCAGCTTTCAATAAGTAAAAGCGCACCTCAATCGGACCTTTTGTTTAGGAGCTACGGTGCCATGAACAGACACCCAGACAGACAGACACGTCAAACTTATAATACCCCTCAATTTGTGTCGGCTAAAATCACTGAAGAGGATGCTGTCGGAAAATCTACCTTTAAAATAAGCGTAGATGTTGAGCACTGAACTAGCTTTCTATAAAATAGACGTCAACTATAAGCTAGGTAAGCTATTCAACCTGCCGGTAACATCGTCATGCAAAATCATATACAAGACGTTTGTAGGAAATATCAAGTATCAAGACGTGTTCCCGATCTAAAGTGCCGCTTCTCCGTCGAACGCCCGTGGAATAAGCGCGGAATATCCTCGAAGACATCGACGTACCAGATATATGGACAACTCATTTTTACAAAATAAAATTGTATTCGCAAAAAGATTATAAAAAAGTGTATTCCTTCACTGTCTACTATTAAATATGAATGGACAGTATGCTAAGAAATAACAGCCTAATAATTAAACCTTTAGTTATTAAAGGTTGAAATTGCTGTTATTTCTCCAATACACAATTTTTCACTAGAGTCATCGTCGTTATACTAATCCGACAAGTTACGTCCGAGGCGAGATTAGCTTGTCTTCGAAGATTTCAGATTAGTCTTCGTTGACACGATGGGTCTTCGCTAAGTTTTATAACTTTTTTTGTTCCACATAATGTTCTCAAAAGAATTTTCAATGGTAGTGCACGATCAAGTTCAAACTTTTCACTTGCCTTTAGGACGTGCAAGACTTTGCATGAATCTTTGTCAAAAATACTTGGATAATGGAATAATTGAATACGGTGGCTATAATTTTTTTAAAGAATTAGTTAGAAATACGTTTTTGCAACTTGGTATAATGCGACATCCTTAAACATGGTACGTCGACGCCCGCAGATGTCAGACTACTGAAGCGTGCAACTTAGAGTATCTTTTGACCCATTTCGCTGTAAACTGTCTTTTCTCGCTTATTGAGATAACGTATTGTATGCAGCTGTGTCGCATTTTACTACATTTTTTTCACTTTGTTTTCATAGAAATAAAAAAGACTTATCCATGGTTGCATTTGCATTTATAATAGAACTAGCTTCTTCGTCCGGGCGAGCGCGTCTTCGTCCGCGTGGAGTTCGGTTTCCATAAACAATTTTAAACCCCTTTTTACCCGAATTTTCATAAATCTTTTCTTAGCGGATGCCTACGTCATTACAACTATTTATATGCCAAATTTCAGCAAAATCCATTTAGTAGTTTCGGCTGTGCGTTGGTAGATAAGTTAGTCAGGTTTGCCTTTTATATATTTAGATACTGTCATCACTCTATTTATTGGCATTACTCAAAATTATGATTAAACTTCCGCCAGCGTAAATACGCATTATCCTATGGGAAAACTGTACTTTTTCGAGATAAAAGCCTATGTGTTAATCGAGAGCTTCAATTACTACCATTTCCATGAAAATCCGTTCAGTTGTTTCTGTGTGAAAGATTAACAAACATCTATAAATTCATCCTGACAAACTTTCACAATTATGATACTAGAAAAATTAATAATATCATTCGTTACAGTCTAATTTCGAATTTTATTACAGCAGAAACCAATATCATTGAAAACAATCATCCAAGGGACAATAGAATCTAACGAATAACTAGAGACTGTCAATAAAATCTTTGTTAGCCCGGCTAACTCAAACCGTTAGCTCAGCTACAAGCAATAATTGGCTCGTACGAGGCTAATATCCACTAAGGGTTCTATCGACTTTTGGCTCTGCAATGCCGAAGCGGCAATTATTCGCAAGTACCCCCTAAGGGACCTATCACACAGAGAGCGGTCACGCGGTCGCGGTGAGTTTTGCGTTATATGTCTTATATAACGTTCTATAGATATACCCACACATGAGGCATTCTGACGGCGTCGGTCAAGTAGGACGCAATATAGACAAAGAACGCAAAACTGATCGTTTAAACGATTGAGTGTGTGACCGCTCTTTGTCTGATAGGCCCCTTCGGCTGCATTTCAAAACTGAACTTTATTCACTACACAAGAAAATACACGTTTCATTGCAAGAGCGGCGCTGCGATACGCAGCCTCAGTGTGAGCCGTGAGCTCACGCTTCTTGAATTCATACTCGCTCATAGTCGAAGTACAGCGAAGTAACATTCTAAAATTTAATATAACAAATTCACCCTTTAGCCTACGAAATATAGATACCAGGAATCCGAACGGTATAGGCTTTTCCATAGTATTCATGTACACAATAATAAACCCAGATCTTAGTTCTCTTTTCTGTCACTGGCTGCGCTAGAATTTTTGACGTACCGGTGCAATTGTGGCGGACCAATCAGCGCACAGTCTTGAATCGCGTTTGGTACTTCTTGAATAATGGCGCGTTCTACCGGCAAAAAATCTGTCCCCTAAATTGAGACCATTATTTTAACATTACGTTTGGACTCCTGGTATCTATACTTCGTGCTAACCTGTGGGCTAAAGAGTGAATTTGCTGTAATTAATTTTGAGGTGAGGACGCTGTGGTGTATAACATAATATTATAACACATATTCCTTCTAAAAAAAAAAACAAAGGTTCGAAGACGCCCATTCGCGAGAAATTTCTCAAGTATGTGTATTTCGTAGCGCGTAGTATGATTTGACCCTTAGTAACACTCAGCACCTCGGTACCCCTTGGGGCAATAAAAAGAAATTACCCTCGTTTCGGCTCGTGTAATTTCGGCCTTTTGTATCTTTGGAGTAACAGGTAACGGTAGTATAGTTTATAGAATTAGTGCCTATTTCATGGTTTGTCTCTGTCGTTCTAAACAAAGTGGGCAGCGACAAAACTTCCGAATAAGCTATCCGACACTAACTTTGTTTACATTTTTACGGGACTAAGGGCCTGTTTCACTATCGCCTACTAAGTGACGGATAGCTTATAATAAAAATAATAAAATAATAATAATAATAAAAATACTTTATTGGCAAAAAATTTTTACATTAGTAAACCTGCCAAACTGCGAAGCAGTTTGTCGGCAGATATTGCGCTCGTTTTATCTTACATCTTAAATTAAAATTCTTACATTAACACGTTTAGCAACACTAACACTATTGCACACAGGTAAAGTACTTACTTACTTTTACTAATCACCTATTATACACAACAACAATATTTAAATAGAAGGTAAATTTATGTATTTGGTATTATTATATAATTAACTAGCTGTTGCCCGCGACTTCGTCCGCGTCAACTGATGGTGTAATAATGCATCAATTTCGATCAAATTTGATTACCATAAAAAAGGTTACCAAGTACTTAAGTCAATCTTAAAAGATTTTTTTAGATCATAGAAAAAGAGGAATAATTCTTTCATACATATTTTTTTGTAACTTGAGCCGTTTACGCAGCGCACGCAACGGAACCCTCAAATAAAGCTCAAATGTGAATAATTTTCCCCGTTTTTGCAACATTATCACTGATGCTTCGCTCCTATTAGTCGCAGCGTAACGTTATATAGCTGAAAGCCTTCCTCGACAAATGGACTATCCAACACAAAAAAAAAAAAATTCAATTCGATTTAGCAGTTCCTGAGATCAGCGCGTTCAAACAAACAATATAAGCCCTCAAAGATGAATAATTTTCGTTTTTTCCACATTTTCCACTGATTCTTCGCTCCTATTGGTCGCAGCGTAATGTTATATAGCTTAAAGCCTTTCTCAACAGAAGGACTGACAATCTAACACAAAAATAATTTTTCAATTCAATTAAGTAGTTCCTGACATCAGCGCGTTCAATCAAACAACGTAAGCCCTCAAAGATGAATAATTTTCCCCGTTTTTCCCACATTTTCCACTGATTCTTCACTCCTATTGGTCGCAGCGTGATGCTATATAACCTAAATCCTTCCTCTATAAATGGATTTTTCAATTCGAACCAGTAGTTCCTGATAGCTACTATAGGTTAGCGCGTTCAAACAAAAAAATCTCTTCAGCTTTATAATATTAGTATAGATAGTTGATGCCCGCGGCTCGTCCCGCATATGTACAGTAACCCACGGGAACCGTATACGTACCGCGATAAAAGGTAGCCTATGCTCTTCCTCGTGGTCTACTTCATATTATCTGTGGCAAATTTCATGATAATAGGTTTATAGGAACATGAATTTCCACCAAGAACCAACAGTACATTCAATCAGTTATATAATAGGTTTAGTAGTTTTTACGTGAAAGTGTAAATAAATTTTCCTACGGGAACCGTATATTTCTCCGAGATAAAAAGTAGCCGATGTCCTTCTCTCTTGGTCTCCTTTATATCTGTGCCAAATTTCATGATAATAGGTTTAGTAGTTTTTACGTGAAAGTGTAAATAAATTTTCCTACGGGAACCGTATATTTCTCCGAGATAAAAAGTAGCCGATGTCCTTCTCTCTTAGTCCCCTTTTTACCTGTGCCAAATTTCATGATAATCGGTTTAGTAGTTTTTACGTGAAACTGTAAATAAAGTATCCCACAGGAACAGTACATTTCCCTGTGATAAAAAGTAGCCTATATCCTTTTTCAGGCTATACTCTCTGTATTTGTGTACCAAATTTCGTTTCAATCGGTTCAGTAGTTTTGGCGTGGAAGACAGACAAACAGACACACACTTTCCCATTTATAATATAGCATTCGCAAATATTTAAGATTTTCATCAAAAAAAATTAATGGATTCTTGTCAGATTTATTTTTCAACATGATGACAATATAATATTATGTCAAAATAAAAATAAAGCTCCCCACTCACGGGCTATCGATTGCTTCGATCAAATTGGAAATTAATTCGTATTTGAAAGTAAATTTCTAACGACAAACTATTACATAAAATGATTAGTGTAAGACCTACCAGCTAGTTTTTGCGGTGGGGGTCAAAAGTTGGAACAAAATTTACGCGTATATATACGAATTTCACATTAAAAGTATAGTAAGGTGGTCCTAGGATCTCAGATTATATTCAATTTTTATCTAAACCGATTTACTTGCAACTACAAATCCAGTAAATGTTTAAATTGTAAAGACTAAATCATCGATCGCTTGTGAGTGGGAGCTTTAAATCAAAAGCACTAAGGAGTATTTATATCAATTTTAAAGCAAATCGCTCCCAAACAACTTTCTTTCCCTTTTTATTCCCGTTAGGGGACGTATTTCAATAAACTATGAAACACGAATTCCATCAATTCTGTTACATAATGTTTGTGCAAAATATGAAGTAGATTGGACCAAGGAATCACGTCGTCCCATACAAACTGTTTTCCCCCTTTTCACCCCCTTAGGAGTCGAATTTTGAAAAATCCCTTCTTATAGGATCCCTACGCATTACAAAGAGCAAGCCCTGCAAGTTTCAGGTCTCTACGATCAGCGGTTTAGGCTGTGCGTTGATCCGTCAGTCATTCAGGACAAAGGATTTTATATGTATAGATTATTTGGTATTTGCTAACATTAACTTTTTCAATTTATTTTTGACAATTACTCTACTTACTTTACAACTACCATCGTACGCTTGTGTTCTCAGCCAGGTGTATTTATTATACAGTGTAGGGGTCAAATACTTAGTGGTTCTCTTCCCGTAATAGTTTTTAAACCGCGGTGTTACAAGTTTACCTAATCTTACGTTTTTAGTATTATGCGAGTTCTTTATTTTTACTTTAAATTGATCACTGTAGGGAATATGCACGTATTTTTTTTATTTATTTATATAGATCTATCTTGTTCGGTAAACCGTATGGTAAAATCAGTTTTTTGATATCATTAAAAATAACGAAGATATGAACGTTTAAATTGGTCTATTAGACAGAGAGATCCGACGTGTATCGTGACGTCACATAACACGACTTTCATAGAAAGTTCATACTAAATTTCGTTTTGCTAGAAAGAGATAGATTACAAACTTTGACCGCTCATATCTTGCTCATTTATCAACAGATATTGAAAATTTTCTCGCCATTATCTTTATTTTTCTGTCTAGTATCATATTATTATATTTTAAGCTATTTTTATATTTTATGCATATTCCCTATTGTTCGAGAATCACTAGGTATTCGACCTTTTTGTGAACCGGTAGAACTTTACATATACTGAATAACATTTCATAGTCGTTTTTACATTCTTTCTTTGTTTTTGGATCAACTAAGTATTTCATAAAGCGAATTTGTAATTTTTTAATAGAATCTAGATAAGTTTTAAATGTGCGGCCGTATGTAGGTACTTAGCCCGTAGCTGAGCAGCGAGTCGGCGAGCGCGAAGTAAGTGATGCGTAACGACTTTTTATTTAGCGATATATTCAATGTGTAAAATTTACTCAAGACCGCTCTAAGTCGAGTACAGACTGAGTCAACATGACACCTCCAGTTCATATGGGAATCTAGCCATAGCCCTAGGTATTTAAATTTGTTAACGAACTCTAATTTTATGCGGAAGTTCTATCTCTACCTACTATATACTGAGTGACAGAGACAAAACATGCAAATAAACTATCTGTCCTTATCAGTAGATTGTAATGCGGACCCATAAATAACAAATAATGTTCCCTTTTTTAATATATACTGTAGTAATTTAAGATTTGATAACATATTAATTGAACTTATAGAACGGTAGGTTTTTTAAGCGTACCTCATAGATAGCGTACCTATTTTATTTATCAGTGATTTTATAAATCATAGATATATAATATTAAAAAGAGGTAGATATGTTATAAACGCGTAAAAATGAAGACTCGAATTGGCCCGAGTCGGGCCAATTTTGGTTAGTATGCTCCGCGAGTAATAGCGTGTTTTGTGTTACTGTGCGACGTTGACACATTGACACGCGTCCCATGTCAATGTGTGTCGTGGCACAGAAATATTGTCAGTTTTGTAAGGATATAACGTATCTATGTAATAATTAATCAAAGTTATAAATAATATATTTCTAAGTCTTAAAGTATACAATACTCGATCCATATTTTAAAGATAATTTGCATATAAAGCTCGCTACGTCACCCGCGACTTCGTGCACGCAAAATAAAATTCGGCGGGAACCTTACATTTTGCAGTTATATAAAGTATCCTATATGAAGGATACCATATCTACTCTATATCTGTCCCAAATTTCATCAAAATTAGTCCACTAGTTTCGGAGCATATTCAATGCAAACAAACAAAAAATATTTCCTCTTTGTAATATTATTATAGAAATATATATAATAAATATTACGCTTAGTCACTTAACTACACCTGAGTACCTAGATCATTAAGTAATCCTCTTACTGTGACGTCATAGAATTATAATCCTCGGACCGACTTCCAAGGGTCCACTAAGTTTTATCTAATTTTTCATTTAAAGTTTTTATTCTGTTTATTTTCTCGTAGGTACAGTATTCTTGAAGATATTTTAACTAGATGTTGCCTGCATGTTCGCAAAAGGAAATCCCAAGAAACCAAACATTTTGCTGCTATAAAAAGTAGTCTTTGTCCTTCTCCATGGTCTACTCTATTGTGCCAAATTTCATCTATGATTTTTCTGTCTAAACGATTTTATATAAGCAGTAGATCACATGCCTAAAATATTCGTAATTGATTTTGAAATACCTTACATTATAAAGTACCTTCATATTAAAAAGATAGAAACAAGAGTCTTAAGACTCTTGTTTCTATCTTTTTAATATGAACAACATTTCTATACTCGCGTTTCAAAATATAATTTAAACGAATATAGCAGAATTAAACATTTTGCCTCTACTAACTAATAGTGCAAGATCCGGTGTACAAAATATACACTCTCATCTGTTATAGGATAAGAATTATATGATAGTTAATATTCACATGAACACATTGGAAATAGGTAGCCGCACACATACCATATTATTGGCAATAATGATCATATTGACAACTAGCTTTTGCCCGCGACTTCGTCCGCGTCGAGTTCAGTTTCCATACGAAGTTTTAACCCATTTTAACCCCCTTAGGGGGCGAATTTTCAAAAATCCTTTCTTAGCGGATGCCTACGTCATTACAATTATCTGTATGCAAAATTTCAGCGAAATCCGTTCAGTAGTTTCGGCTGTGCGTTGATAGATGAGTCAGTCAGGTTTGCCTTTTATATATATAGAAGATAATATTGGCGTTTTTTGTATGTGTTGACTAGTATTGACAAATTTATTCTGTCAATAATATTGCACGTGTGCGGCTAGCCAATAGGTTGGCTAGTTAAATCGCGCCCTATGGGCCGATTCACATCAAAATGACAGGAGGCGGCGAACAGCATAACTGTCACATACTTAATTTAAAACTTTATCTTCATTACTATAAAACACAGTTTCGCTTGAGACAACCACAGCTGCTCACACTTACGGCCGCCGATGGCCGCTCCGATGCCATTTCGGCGTGAATCAGCCCTTAGGGCGCGATTAAACTAGCCAACCTATTTGCAATGTCTCGATGTGAATATTATCTATCATATTTTATATCTTATCACTAATAAGTATCAGATGGGGGTATATATTTCTTATACCGGATCTTAGACCATAAAAAAGTAATAAAAACACGTGAAGTGCTTAGAAATGTATTTTTTATTTATGAGATTATAAATCAGAGCATAGTCTGGATTCTGTCCTAATATGATTAAATAACTGAAGTTCAACAATAGCGAACACAATAGTAAACATTCTATAACATTCTCCCAACCAGATTCCTGACATACTTGTAGCATAAATGTATCATATTCATGGACGTCACATATCTTATGTCATGGAAAAAAAAACTATTTATTTACAGATTTAAAAAAAATATTTAAGTTTTGTACTTAAAATATAATAATTGGTATGCGTAAATGATAAATGAACGTGTTTGTTACTATTTCACTTACGCAAAAATCAAGGAACGGATTTGAATTTTGAAGATTAGTTTCCATAGCCTTACGAAATAATAAATATGGTATAATTTATTATTATCTTAAAACTACAGTTCTATCGGGAACACATTTTATTTTTTGCGAACGAAATGGCAAGCCTCATATACGGACAACCAACTATCCTATAGCTAAGCTATATCGTTGGGCCTAAAACATTTTTACTTATAAAAAATATTAATAAAACATCATCCAGTTTATTATTAGAACTCTGCCCAGTAGTTTAGAAGGAGTTCAATTAAAACACACGCACAGAAAATTTATAGTAATTATATTATGACGACAAATTAAAATATGTGAACTGCCAACTTTAAATTCAAAATTCAAACATTTTTCATTAAAAGTTGGTATTTTTATACACTTTTTGAACGTCGGTATACATGATGCCTACCACCTGTTTGGGAACTAGCCCGGTGAGAAGAACCGGCGTTAGAAACTCGCGCGGAGAACTTAAACTCATAAGGCTTGCTAACGTGGAAATGTGAATAGGGGTGCAACTTCTCTAGTCGCTTGATATGGTATATCAATGGCTCCTTGTCACAACTTATTGAGCGTTGCGTCTTAACCTTGGTTTGTTTGTTTTAAATGGTTACCATGGTAACAGCTGTATCGCACAAGTTTTTTACAATTTAATTTAATAGTAGCACTTTATCATGACAGACCTATACAATTTTCTATTATTATGAGATATTTTTTATAGCAAAAATATCCCAACGTTAAATTTTAATTTTAACAATGTGAATCTTTTATGTACCATTAATAAACCATGAAATCTAGTCTCTTTAGGATCCATTACTAATAATATAGTCAGAAGCACGAAGAAGTTCGCTACTTAAGGGGCTTACAACAGCTAATCGACCTTGAGCGATGCTTGCACACATGCATAAAATTTCTCAACGACATCTAGCGGTAAAAGCAATTAAGCGCGTTAAACCACGGGATACTCAAATGCAAATGCTTGATGAGATTTTGACACTTTTTTCCGAGAGATGGCGCTTTTATTATTAAACTTTTTTAATGACGAGATATTAGTTATTATGGCCATAATAAATGATGACTACATTTTTCAAGCTACGAGACAGAAATTATAAACTAAATACGTTTATTTCTGTTTCGTAGCTTGAAAAATGAAAATTCAATAATTTACATTTTATATACAAAATCATTGTTTTGTACTGACTGTTTTGTAAAACATTGCATACGGTTTTTAATAAATAATAAATTCAATGTATTTTGTACAAATATAATTATTTATAATTAACATTAAATAAACATATTAATATGTATTGGAATACAAACAATTCAAAATCTTGTACGCTCATGAAGTACAAATTCAAATAATATGCAATATGCAATGCATTATCTGGGGGCACGGCAGTGCCCCTGCCAAGTCGAGCGCGAAGCAAACACTGCCGTACCATCCTTTACTGGAACTATTTCGCCGCATTTTCAGGCCCCTATTTGAGAACCTCTGGATAAGACCAGAACGCAGAAATTTTCGTCATCCAATAAGCTATAATCACGTACTTAAAATCCAAAATTTCAAGTCTGTAGGTCATTTAGTTCCGAAGTTAAGCGAAAGCAAAGTTTCGCATTTTCGACACTCACTCACTCACTCACTCACTCACTCACTCATGATCATCAAAATAGAACTAGTACTTCCCATAAACTTAGAGAGCTGAAATTTGGTACAGAGTTGGGGTTGGCCACATAAAGGGAAAACTATAAAAACTAGGATAATCGATCTGGGGGCACGGCAGTGCCCCTGCCAAGTCGAGCGCGAAGCAAACACTGCCGTACCATTCTTTACTGGAACCATTTCGCCGCATTTTCAGGCCCCTATTTGAGAACCTCTAGATAAGACCAGAACGTCGATCTGGGGGCACGGCAGTGCCCCCGCCAAGTCGAGCTCGAAGCAAACACTGCCGTACCATTCTTTACTGGAACCATTTCGCCGCATTTTCAGGCCCCTATTTGAGAACCTCTAGATAAGACCAGAACGTCGATCTGGGGGCACGGCAGTGCCCCCGCCAAGTCGAGCGCGAAGCAAACACTGCCGTACCATTCTTTACTAGAACCATTTTGCCGCATTTTCAGGCCCCTTTATTCTACTCGAACATTACACAAATTACACTAAAATCTAGGAAAATAAATAATATGCCCACGTTTCTACAAAAAGAAGTGAAATCCCACCAAAAACATTCTGTAAAAAACTAGCCAAGTCTCGATGGAGCTGCTTGTTTATCTCTAAAAAGTAATGAAATCTAGACAAAATCGTGCCAAGTCTAAGGTTCCTTACTGCGGTTTCTTTATTATTATAGTTAATGTTGTGTGACTTGGCCGTTGAAGGGCACACAAGGGTACAAAAGGGGCTCCATGACACCATTGCTCCAATACGTGTGTTGTACAATCAACAACAGTCTAAAATGAGACACTAGCGTCCAATTACCAACACCAGTATGGGCTATTATCTCGCTTAACAAACATAGGTAGTTCAAATGTAAACAAAATTGACTTGTACCCATTAAAGTATAAAGAATATTCAACGGCCAAGTCACTCAACATTAACTATAATAATAAAGAAATCGCAGTAAGGAACCTTAGACTTGGCACGATTTTGTCTAGATTTCATTACTTTTTAGAGATAAACAAGCAGCTCCATCGAGACTTGGCTAGTTTTTTACAGAATGTTTTTGGTGGGATATTATATATGCAACCCATATTTCCATAAACCACATACATATGAAATAGACAAGACATTGATTAGGATTTTTGAAACGTGATATATTTTTTTATTATTTATATGTAACATAATAAAGGTACTTCGTTCCAAATTTCTACTGTCTGTCTGTCCATCTGTCTGTCTGTCCATCCGTCTGTCTGTCTGTTCGTCCGTCTATATGTTAGTCTATGTGTACTGTAAATCTTCTTTTACAAATAATTATTGTATATACATTTATTATACACTAGCTGTCCCGACACACGTTGTTCTGTCTTAAATATGAACTGGAATGAATAAATGACTACACCTACTCCTACAACCTACACCTTTTCCAATATTTTTACTGTTTTAACCTTCCCTGGACTTCCACAATTATTTCAAGACCAAAATTAGCCAAACCGGTCCAGCCGTTCTCGAATTATTAGTCCCGCGCGCCGCGGGAACGGGATAAAAAGTATTCTATGTCCTTCTCCTGGTTTTAAGATACTTCCTCACCAATTTTCAGCCAAATTAGTTTACCCGTTCTTGAGTTATAAAAAGTGTAACTACCACGACTTTCTTTTATATATATAGATTTGCTTATTTAGTTATCCACAACTCCTTTCCGACTTTTTCATTATACTAGACAATAGTTTTTTTATATGCTTTAAATAGTTACAATTACGTTATATTTACATATTTACAATTAGTTATGCGTTATATTCTACTTTAAAGCTTTAATATCTACATTAAAATTATACATTTGCTTACTTACTTTTCTCAACATCTTTATAAGATTTGCAACTTGCGGAAAAAATTAAGAAGATATATACATTTTGGACAAGTCTATCCCACCAAAAACATTCTGTAAAAAACTAGCCAAGTCTCGATAGAGCTGCTTGTTTATCTCTAAAAAGTAGTGAAATCTAGACAAAGTCGTGCCAAGTCTAAGGTTCCTTACTGCGATTTCTTTATTATTATAGTTAATGTTGTGTGACTTGGCCGTTGAACATTCTTTATACGTTACAAGTGGGTACAAGTCAATTTTGTTTACACGTAATGTATATGTTGTAACTACCTATGTTTGTTAAGCGAGATAATAGCCCATACTGGTATTGGTAATTGGACGCTAGTGAGTAGTGTCTCATTTTAGGCTGTTGTTGATTGTAGAACACATGTATTGGAGCAATGGTGTCATGGAGCCCCTTTAGTACCATTGTGTACCCTTCAACGGCCAAGTCACACAACATTAACTATAATAATAAAGAAATCGCAGTAAGGAACCTTAGACTTGGCACGACTTTGTCTAGATTTCACTACTTTTTAGAGATAAACAAGCAGCTCTATCGAGACTTGGCTAGTTTTTTACAGAATGTTTTTGGTGGGATTTCACTTCTTTTTGTAGAAACGTATTGATTTATTTTACTAGATTTCAGTGTAATTTGTTTATTTAATTTGTGTAATGATCGAGTACAATAAAGTTAATCGTTCGACTATTTCTTCTTGTAAACTTGTAAATATAAATATAAAAGCCAGTCTAGTCTTATCCAGAGTTTTCCTTTAATTTTATTTATATGCGTATCAAAAGCAGAAAGGGAGGCATTCGCCCAGCAGTGGAATGCTACGGACTAGATTAAATTAGAAGATGTGTCCCACTTCGCTAGGTTTTTGAAATGACAGTCGATTTTTATATGTACCAATAGTAGAAGGGGGGCATTACCATATCTCTAATCAGCTGAAACCAGCTGAGGATTCTTCATCAGATACTTCAGACCTTCGATTTTTGACATCAAATGAAGCGGCCCACCACCATGTTGAATATTTTTTGTAAAGGCGGTATGTCGATCTCTAATAGTTTGGTTGGGCTCTTGTGTTTTCTAATCAGGGTCACCAGGTACTCCAGATGTTCGATTATCCTAGTTTTTATAGTTTTCCCTTTATGTGGCCATTAAACCCTAACTCTGTACCAAATTTCAGCTCTCTGAGTTCATGAGAAGTACTAGTTCTATTCTGATGATCATGAGTGAGTGACTGAGTGAGTGAGTGTCATAAATTCAAAACTTTGCTCCCGCTTAACTTCGGAACTAAATGACCTACAGACTTAAAATTTTGGATTTTAAGTATGTGATTATAGCTTACTAGATGACGAAAATTTCTGCGTTCTGGTCTTATTCAGAGGTTCTCAAATAGGGGCCTGAAAATGCGGCGAAATGGTTCCAGTAAATAATGGTACGGCAGTGTTTGCTTCGCGCTCGACTTGGCGGGGGCACTGCAGTGCCCCCAGATCGACGTTCTGGTCTTATCCAGAGGTTCTCAAATAGGGGCCTCAAATGCGGCGAAATGGTTCCAGTAAAGGATGGTACGGCAGTGTTTGCTTCGCGCTCGACTTGGCGGGGGCACTGCCGTGCCCCCAGATAATAATTATAATAGGTCTATGGTTCATAGTAATTGATCCTCGAATTGATGAAATGCATGTTTCGAACTTTCGACTCACCTGTACTATGAACAAATGTTGCAGAAAACAACTAAGTACCTAATATTTATATCTATTACCAATATTATAATAAGTATTTTTCGTTTATTTTAGGATAATATGGCAGTATGGGTAGGTAATCACTAATTATAACCAACTTACTCGTGATAGTCATCTTTTGATGAATTTATTTCATTTTTATCACCAAGTCTTGGTCGTTTTCTGAAAAATCTAAGTGAATAATAATTATTATATTATTACAAAATAAATAGGTTTATAAACAATAAGTGACGACTGACGTGCTTCGGGTTATGTTTTATGAAAGTACACATGGGGTATAGGTCGCGCAACGGTTTATGAGCGCTCAGTGAAAGTGGAGGGGGTCGTTCGCGCATGTGACCAATAGCAAAGAATCTATATTACTAACGTACCAATAGCGTGTCGGCAGCCACGTTCGGCATGCGTTCGGCGCATCCACACCTCCCCGTCCGAGCCCGCTACCGCCAAACACACCCAAAAACTGACTTCTGCGCATACCCCCTCTACTTTTGTCGAAAGATCTTAATTCGTTGCACTACCTATACTTCTGACTCATTAGAATTTTGAAGCGTCTTTTTCCTGTAAGATTTTTTGTGAATAGGTAGGTAAATGATAGGTACAGAAATTTAAAAAGTTAATGATTAAATTCGAAAGCCACTAGCGAGGCGCGATCCCAGGACCATTCAATACCGAGGCCGGGAGTGCTAGGCGTACCGCTTGAGCTACGCGGTCATATGAAATATTTGCCAAATTTCTGTACTGTCTTTAGCACTGAATACACGTTAGCTCACGTTACACTAGACGGTAAGCGATTCAGTACCAGCGGCTCGATAGTAACCAAATTAATCAGACCCCCACCCCAGCTCAGCGGTGTAAGATTTATTTTCGTTACGGAATTAAATAAACGAACAAATGCGTAAAAACATAAACGAGCACAATAAAAATTCGTAATCATTGGAACATACTTAAATTATTTTTTGTACAAAATATTATTTATAAATAAACACTCGATTGACTCAACTGGTTAGATTTATTGGTCGACGGAGCGCAAATACGTCCTCCCCTCACGAGATAGCCGGCGGCACTGTCGCTACAGGGCTCTCACGCACACACGCTTACGCTAAGTCTAGTCGGGTTGTGAAAATATGGAAAATACTTGATTACTGCAAATTATGGATTTAATTTAAAAAAATAAAACACTATGAAAGTAGTACACTGGTAGCCAAATATTGTCCATAAATTAAATCATTATTGAGTGCAATTTACTACATATACCGATCATTTTAAGATTTTATTAGAGGTATGTTTGCGATTTTTTTCTATCGAGAAAAGTAAGTTGAATCGTGTTTTGAAAACACTATGGATATAGCATATATTCTGAATAATATTATATATCTTTCTCAATACAATTACCGCATTCTATCATATAGATATTCCGTTTAGAAATCTCGCATTTAGGTCTTCTAAGCCCCTTAAGTAATTTTAAAATAAAATTAATAAGCTCAAAATAGGTAATTAACCAGAACCTCAATTCTCGTATTTAAAGTAGACTTCATTTTACTTTGTTTGGATTGAATGTGTAGCGACATGTTACCATGAACGAATTTTATGACATTTCGACCAATCAGTGCGCGTTTCACGTTGGTAAAACGTTCATAAAAACACCTTTTGAGAGTTTTAGCGTTTTGAAAGTTTTATTTAGCAGAATTGCCCCTCTGATGTTTCCCGCGTTCAGAAATGGCGCTGAAGGAAGTGAATTTCACTCCTCTTTACACGTGAAGTTACACACGAATTACATACACTCGCGTGGTCTGGCCAATAGATATAATATATTATCTCTGGGAAAAATCCTTTATTAGTGGACAATTCGAAATTCGAAAAAGTGGACAATTTTCAATTAATATCGGGTTTGTTGCTTGTGTTATGCGGTTTTTACGTGTAATAGGGTGACACACCCAATTGCTAGCACTGTACCAAATTATCAGCACCCCGAACAAATAGTAGAATTATAAGCTTCTCACTAATTATTTTTTTTTTTACATTTAATAAAAAAACTAAATTAATGTTTCTGGAATCTACTGCCAGCGACACCATACTTTAAACTATAAAGTATTTTTCTCTGTAATAGTCGAGGTTATAATTGGACCATTTTTTAAAGTGCTAATAATTGGTACTCTCAGCCTTCATATAATTATTTATTTAAAACATTTCAAACAAGTACATTTCTTAAATATAAAATCCGCGTCTTCGATTGCGTTAGAAATTTGTCTAAAACTTTGTTTATTAGTCAAAGTTTAGTCTATAGGCACAAAAATAAAATCCTACTTGTTGTCCTACTACCGGTTCGGCAACTAACATGACGTAAAGGCCTGTATTCACTTTGATTAGTGCGAGTGCGAGTGCGTAGTGCGAGTGCTTAGTGATTAGTAGAAAATACGTGTGGACAGCGACTGCGAGTGCGAGTGTTTAGTTGTAGTGTTTAGAAGCGTGTTCTATTTTTTTGCGAGTGGACTGCGAGTAGCCCCGTCCTGTGCGCCCCCCTCCCCCCTCACTCGCAGCGTGCCTGCTACTAAACAGGTTTGGACATGGTTTCGAATGAATTTACTAACAGAGCCACTAAACAGTATTGGACACTACTCGCACTACATACCTGCACTACACACTCGCACTCGCACTAATCAAAGTGAATACAGGCCTTTAGGGACTCGCCAATTTCTGAAATTACCTTCATCAATTACTCACTTGTCTCACTCTCAATTACTAAAAAAATTGTACACTTCGTTACTAAAAATATTTATAGTGATTATTCTAAAAATCTCTTAATGAATTTAGTTTATTTTTAATATCGAATACCTAAATATAAGCAAATATGAACTGTATATCCTTATTATAAGGTTAAATATCGCCTGGCTTAGATTTATCATGTAGCTCTTAAAAGCTCAGATTGCTCTCAGGAATCCATTACTGTCTTCAACTGCGAAGTTTCCCTTTGTACTCGATACAAGTTTTATACTAACTTAGAAGTTTAGTCTTAAATGTATCAGAGAGGCGTGGCTCACTCACACACTTTAGGCTTCTTTTTAATGGAATAGTTAATCTAATTTTCTAAAAATATTACCTATACAAAGGAGGAAATTCATTTGAAGTAGAATAAAAAATTTTAGTCTATGTCTAACCTAGTTTCTTTATGCAAATATTGATTTTTAAACTATGTTTAGTGTATACTTACCTATATTTACTGATTACTCCCAAACCTATCTTTTTCTGTTTCTGTATCTACTATATTTTTATGAAATAGGGGACAAGCAGACGCATCACCTGATGGAATTTACCGTCGACCATAGGCCAGAGCAGTAACAAGTGCGGAGCCTTTTTGAAATAAGTATGCTCCGGTAATACCGCTGGTAACAGGTCATTCCCGAGTTTTATTGTCTTCATTGGCCTTATTCGTTTATTATAAACGATTTAAGCAGTGTCTGCTGTAAGGCACCATTTTTGGTGGCTATACAAGCCAATTCGGGAGCGACAAACTTTGCCGCATTTGTGGCAGGGAAATGCAGCGGCGGGCGGATTGTTGCCGCTTTGGTGCCTCTTATCCCTCCTGTCGGCCAGTACCCTAAACCAGGAGTCATCGTGGGTTTTGCGCCCCTCACACACGAGCTTACGCCACTCGTTCCTTTTTTCAGCGAGCCTCTCCCAGCCCTCTACGTCGATCTTGAAAGCATCCATGTCCCGTTTGGCACAGTCTTTGAAGCGAAGCAACGGCCTCCCAACATCCCTTTTTGCGTTCGCTACTTCGCCTAACAGAACACGGCGCGGCAGACGAGAGGGATCCATCCGATGCACATGCCCCAGCCACCGCAAACGCCTCTGTTTGAGCAGGGCGGTAACGCTAGGCAGCTGTGCAAGTTCCAGAACCCTTTCGTTAGTGATCCTGTCCTCCCAGGTGATACCTAAGATGTTACGTAGACAACGCATGTGGAAAGTGTTTACCCGACGTTCCTGTTTTGCGTACGAAGTCCAGGTTTCGGCTCCATACAAGAGTATACTCAAGATGCATGTTTGGTACACGATCATCTTGGTTTTTATTGTCAGATGTTTGTTTTTCCATACTCTTGTGCTGAGCCTCCCGAACATAGTCGCCGCTTTGCCGATACGAATATCGATCTCCGCATCAAGCGAGAGATTATTCGACACGGTCGACCCTAGATAGCAAAACTTATCGACCACTTCAAGAGGAGTGCCACCTAACAGTAAAGTCGGTGTTTCTGCATTTCCTTGCGATAGTACTACGGTTTTTTTCGCATTGATAGACATTGAGAACAGTTCACAAGCTCGGCCAAATTTGTCTATCATCGTTTGAAGCTCGTAAATGGAACTGGCTACAAAGGCTGCGTCGTCGGCAAAAAGAAGACTGTCCACAAACAGATCCTCACGGTATCGCTTGGATTTGAGAAGCGAGGTATTGTATAGCTTCCCATCAGTCCTCGTGTGAAGGTGGATACCTTGTAAGTCGTCGCCGAAAGCTACTTTTAAGAGCAAGGAGAAAAATATACCAAACAAGGTAGGAGCCAACACGCAGCCTTGGCGAACACCTCTACGCATATCGAACGGCTCGGATGTATTCCCGTTGAATACGACAGCGCCCTTCATTTCCTCGTGGAATGATTTAACGAGGCTTAGAAGTTTTGGCGGACAACCTATACTCTCGAGTGCGGTGTAGAGTCCCTCTCTGCTGACGGTATCGAAGGCCTTATTTAGGTCCACGAACGCGACGAACAGAGGTGTATTCTGCTCTCTGCACTTCTCCTGTATCTGGCGAAGTGTAAATACCATATCTATTGTTGAACGCTGTGCTCGAAAGCCACATTGGGATTCGGGATATACGCGATCTGCTAGTTTTTGGAGCCGTCCTAAAATTGTGCGTCCAAATAACTTACCTACAGTGCTCAGTAAGGATATTCCACGGTAACAATTGCAGTCACCGCGGTCACCTTTCCCTTTATAAAGGGTAATAATGTTCGCGTCGCGCATATCCTGTGGCACTTGACCCGCTTCCCAGCATTTTCCCAATAGATTGTGCAGAATAGGCAGTAAACACTCGAGTTTGATGACTTCGGCATAGGTTCCGTCACTTCCAGGACTTTTGCCGCGCTTGAGCTGTTTGACAGCCTTGATGAGTTCCTCTATGGAGGGAATGTCGTCTAGATCGCTCCAGGTTTCCAATTTTGGCATACGCTGTACAGCCTCTGGGTTGATGTCGATCGGTTGCGAGTAGAGACTGGTGTAGTGTTCCACCCATCGTTCGAGTTGGCGATGGCTGTCCGTAATAACGGTACCATCCACTTCTTTTAGAGGGGCTGTCTGTTTAGGCACAGGACCCAGTGCCCGTTTTATGCCTGCATACACACCGCTAGAATTGCCCTTGTCAGCACACGTCTGGATCTCACGGCAAAGTTCAGTCCAGTATGAGTTTGCACAATGACGCGCGCAACGCTGAAGAGCTGCTTTTGCAGACTGGGCATCTTCACGCGTTTTCGGACAGGGATTCGTGCGGTGCTTTAAGAAAGCTTCGCGCTTTGAATTTTATTGTACGCGACAGAAAACTCCGAGAAAAGCTCCAAAAAATTACATAGGGTTCGTCAATATCTTACTTTTGGACTCATCATCATTAAAACCCGATTAGTAGTTTACTAGCTACGATGAAACAAATGTACATACATACATCAACTCATACATACATACATACTGTATAAAAACATACACACATACATACATACATACATGCGCAAATTATGCCAAATCATTGCCGTTCGTTTGGCTTTGCCGTAGTAGAGTAAAAAAATAGTGGCAAAAGCTGTCCTATTTTAAGTAAGCCTCCGTGGTCTAATGGTTAGAACTTGGCTGTCAACTCGGGTCGTGAGTTCGATTCCCGTATTGGAACAACAAAAAATGTTGTTCCCAAGTTTGGTTAGGACAATGCAGACTGATCATCTGATTGTCTGACAAGATGATCCACGCATCGGATGGGCATGTAATGATGGACCTGCGCCTGATCTCTCGCCAGTCGTGTAGGTCGTCATATTCTGTCCCACTGGGCTATGAGTGTAAAGGAAGAGAGCGTGCTCTTGTGTACTGCGCACACACTTGGGCACTATAAAATAACTCCTGCGTAGCTGGCCTGGTTTCAATGAAACCGGATAACAGTCACCGAAATCAGTGTGGGGAGCTATTATTATTTTAAGTAAGTATAAAATTAATATATAATAATACATTGTTATTATGTAAGAGGATATTATATCTTTATAAGAGAATAAATTCTTTAAACCATAAAATCATCACCATGATGCTTAAGCAGGAGATTATATGCGCATATGTTATCGTTCGAAGGTATTAGTAACTTCCAAACACTCGAACTTTATGAGATAAAACCGATTCAGTGTTCGAACTCCCAACAATCAACTCCAAACATTCAACTCCAAACAACCAACTTCTAACAACTCCAAACACCGAGCGTTTGGAATGGAAATACTATTGATTCCCGTACAAATGAACAGCTCTGTGAAGTAAGTTATGATGGGAAAAGGTATTGTGGTCAGTTCATATCGAGACGCGACAAGGTGCGTACTTTTTAAGATAGCGTTGCAAAACATAACATTATTTACTACACAAAAGATACACATTACAAGAGCAAATTTAGGTGTGAATGACCCTTAGTGTAATCGTTGTAATATATAGTGCGATTCAAATGAGAATAGGATCGAGTCGGCGCCATATTATGTTATGTTAGTTAAATTTATGTTTAGATAATTTATTACAATTTAACGTTTTTATTTGAATTATATGCAAGACTATTAATATTTATATGCACATAAGTATTTTGCTAATCGCACTTTTCAAGTGATATTTGACAGAAAAGGGTCATTGACGTTCCTATTCTCATATAAAACGCATTATACTTTTGTCATAAGCTACGTGAGCTGTGGGATAGGTATCCGCTGGGCCTAAAGAGGACCTTAATTCCAAATTATATCCCCTTTCGCACGGTAAATATGAGTCATAAACTATCTATTCTGGTAGAAACTTACGTCACGGCGAAAGGGGGGGAGAGGGGTCATACTAAATGTGAGAGTTCATGTAAAGTATAGGTACAAGGATACTAAAAACTACTAAAAAGCATAACATGTGGTGTTCGAAAAGTCGATAGTCGTCTGTGTGACGTAATGTGTGGATGGACCCATACAAATGATTAAAATGGTATCTGAATATTTTTTTAACATTAAGGCATTTGAACCATATTTTCTTCTGTGGTATTTTCCTCTATACTAGTACTGGCTTAGTGATATACAATAATAGAAGTGAGAACGGCGTTATTTCAGTGGAAACAGAACAGACGCGGCGTAAATCATTGCAGTGATAAACCGAAAGTTTGATGGACGCGTTTATGTATTAACTGCAATATAGTACCTAGTAGAAGACTGGTCAAAAATATATTTTGTTACCGTGGTTTACTTTGGCAAGCTTTTATTATGACCTGCATATGTCTAGCTTGACCGTACACATAATTATGTAGGTTCACAAGATCCATTTCAGTTAATTTCTATCTAAGGAAACCAAAAATGATGATCTATAGCTCATTCGATTTGGAATAACCTTTAGAAACTTTTTTAAAATTTCAAGAGGGGCTCGAAAAAGTTGCAAAAGTTATTTATAACTTTAAAAAACCATAAAAAAAATTATAAAAATTATAAAAAACCATACCCCCCCCCCCCATAAACAATTTAGTAAAAAACAAAACGGGGGGGGGGTATGGTTTTTTGAAAATATCTCAGAAACTATTAAAGATATCTAAATTAAAAAAAAAACTCCTTAATGTGGAGGAAATTTCCTAAAAGAAGTTCCAAATCCCGGAACTCTAAGGCCAATATTTATAATTTTAATTTAGAGGTGAAAATAGCGCTAAAAGTGACTATACGCGTCCCGCGCTCGCTGACCGATAGTTTCAGTTTAAGTTAGGCCTTTTTTTTCTTGAAACCACAATATATTTTCTTCATGATGGGAAAAAAAGAAATTTGAAAATCCTGAACTTTCAAAAAAAATTATAGCTTTATTATACATCGCTCGTGTCTCAAAGTACAGCATTGCCAAATAATTTTTCTATAATCGCTTTTATCTCAGAAACGGCTACTTAACCTACTTGAAAAATAATGAAAATTTCCTCCCCCTTAATAATTCCGCGACCACATATTTTATTGACGGTAGGAGAAAAATAAATTTGACAATTCTGAATTTTCCAATATTTCTATAGCTTTATACATCCCTCGTATCTCAATGTAGAGTATTTACAATTTTTTGCGCATACGAATTCACGCACATTGTAATGTTATCCTTAAACTCAATATTATAGTGTAATATCCGAGTTCTAAGTTAATAAAATTGAGATTTTTACACAAACACTTTTGAAAATAAAATAGCCAAAAGGACACTTTAATAAAAACCTAAAAAGTCCGTAACAAGAGAAACCCTACATTTATTGGTCCCAAATAAATAACGCGTATGTTGCTCAATGCTTACAAAAAAAAAAACCCGCCAATCTGTACCGAAACACTATAACAAGCAATTTCGCCGAAAATCCTAAAGGTTTCGCTATTTTTTCCACGTGAAACACAAAAAATATGTCTTATTCCAACGTATTAGATTTGGTTTTACGTGAGCACAGGTTATAGGATTTCGCGCGCGCCAAATAAAAAACCCGCCTTATTTATAAGGAAATAGAGTTACTTTTACGCACCTGGAGATACATCCGAATGTATTTACCGTTTTTTTCTCATTCAATCCAGTAAGTAGAAGTTGATTTATAAATTGGGCGGTAAGTGAGTTATGTTGGATGCCCTCACTACCGTCTTGTCTGATTCCAAAAACTTTCACCTCAGATTACCCAAAAATCAGACGTCTACAACGTTAATCGTATAGACGGGGCGTGTTGAGGCAAATAATGTCCACATATAAACTGCCCTACTTTTGGGGTTGTTTGGGGCAGTCGAGGATTGACATTTGTTATCTTGACATTTTGAAATTGGCTTTCCGCAGTATAATCAGCCCGCATACTCTTCTGAAATCTCGATGGCATAACTTTTTCTTGTATGAAGATTTTTTTCTGTCAAATGTACACTCAGCAAAGTTGCCGCTCGACCAGGCATATTTGCTTGGCAGCCATGAATCATGACAGATGAGTCGTGTGCACGCACACATACTCACGCGTAAAAACTGACTTAAAACACATATTGTTTCCTATTTGCTTAAGAATTTTTGAGGCATCCCAGTACTAAGGGAAAATTTTCAAAAACTGGTCGAGCGGGAACTTTGCTGATAGTACATATAGTAATATACCTTAGTTTCGAACTTTCGACCACAGAGTAAAAATATATACTTCCAACCAGAAGAACAGCTTTCATTGAATGTTCCAAATTCAATTACATAAGATGGGGGTAAATTAAACTAAGTCTTCAGAATGTCTGATTGGTACAAACCACAACCCACATAATAGATTGTTACTCTGTGCTATTGCCGCGTATATGATGGGAGTTTTGTGCACACATACACATTCACAGTTTGCTTGTAGTAGTGCAATCAAATCAAAAGCTTACTATTTAGATGTTTATGTGTTTCTTCTCTTTAATCTGTGCTTTTGACGTCAAAGAATCGCACCTATTCTAGTTCAAAAACTCATTTGGATCAGATAATGATCAGTACCGAGAATAGGTATCTTAAAAGTAGATTTAAACAATAATTATTCTACTGCTAGGTACGCTCATTCAGGGTAACTTTGATTGACGAGAGTAACTTTGACAGTTTGTTCACAAAATTCTTTTCTATTGTTTTATGTGGGAAACAATTGGCGCATAAAATTTAATAACAATTCGTGTACGTAACATAATTCGTAAACGAAATCTAAAAAAAAGCAGCTGTCAAAAGAAGATAATATCAAAAACTTTTGTTTTTAACCGCGCGCAACATAATGGGTAAAAATCAGTGCAAAACTTTTTTTAAAAATCTCGTTAACTTTGCTGCTATCAAGGTATATAAAAACATAATGCAACCTTTTAAATGTAATAACTTTATGGTTTTTTTGACTTGTCTATGACCCCACTGCATCAATATTTGATAAAAACATAAACTAATGTTACCCTGAAGCTGTAAAATAATTAAAAGTTAGTTTGTGTAACTGGCAATTTTGTCGTGTGTCAAAGTTACCACCCTTAAATGGGTAACTTTGACACACGACAAAATTGCCAGTTTTTAATATAATTAGTCATTTTTAAAGACGTTATATAACTTTATAGCATGAAAACCAACCTGAGAGCACAGATTAAATAAACTCTTATGACTTATTCTTAACATAGTAAAAGTTTGTATAAAAATATGTCGATGATGTATCAAAGTTACCCTGATTGACTGTACGATAAATGTGAAGTTTTTTTTGTAGTTTTTTGAACATTTTGTCGTTGTATAACTTGCACACACTTGTGATTTGTGCACGTCAGTCGTCAAGGAATATGTAATAGGTAATATTCTACCAATATTACACATTAAAAACCACAATGACAAAAATTTTCAAAGAAACACAAATACACAACTTTGCTGATTGGCGTTCGCGGCAAAACTCTTCTATTTAGTTAATTACCAAAACATTCGGTTGAACACATACAAAGTTAAACTAATACAAGTTTGGAACGGATTAAGCTCCCGCTGGAAGTTTAATAAGCTCCCGTCCCCGAGCATTGTCATTAATAAGCTTATAACGCGTTTCAAATGAGAATAGGAACGTCAATGACCTTTTTCTGTCAAATATCACTTAAAAAGTAATATACGATTTTCAGAAAAACTTATGTGCATATAAATACTAATAGTCTTGCATCGAATTTAAATAAAAACGTTAAATAGTAATCAATTGTCTAAATAGTCTAAATTCGAAACAATATGGCGCCGACTCGATCCTATTCTCATTTGAATCGCATTATAGGCACGTGGACTTTGGTGAGCTTTCCTAGTCCAATCGGCATGTCGCTGTCGATTGGATCGGTTAGAAATGACCGTCTATGGGCGTGGATTGGCGTGACAGTTATACGTGTGTGGACTGTGGTGTATATGGACGAACTGCATGATTGAACGATAGTCAATAGATAGCATAGTGTAAGTATGACTACTGTAATATCTGTACTGTAATATGTGTACTGTAGTTCGTACAACACAGTAAGTACAATTTTTACATACCCTCAGCAACTGGTACATTACAAATATCTTTCTAGCAAAACGAAATTGAGTATGAAATTTCTATGCAAGTCGTGTACATAATGTGGCATCACGGTACACATAGGGACAATTCTGCTAAATAAAGCCTGCATTAATACAATTACAATCAAGTCCCGATACGCTTATACTCCCAATAGGTGTTTTTATGAACGTTTTACAACGTGAAACGCGCTCTGATTGGTCGAAACGTCATAAAATCCGTTCACGGTAACATGACGCTACACTTTCAATCCAAACAAAGTAAAATTGACTGTTTAAATTGTCTACTTGAAATACGAGAATTAAGGTTCAGATCACTACTTTAAGCGTTCATAATATCTTTGTTATTTTAATTTATATAAAAAAACTGATTGTATAATTCATCATTTATTATTCATCTAACAAGATGAATAAATAAACTATTTAAATAAATAAATAACATACAAGTGCATAATACATATCCGTCACAAAAAATTTATCATGTAAGTACACGTTTAGCAAGGGGTCGAATGTCAAACTACGCTCTGCATACTAAACCTCTCTTGCAATGAAACGTGTAACTTCTCATGTACTGAATAAAGTTTAGTTTTAAATCACTATTTTAAAACTTGCAACGGCGCGTCGCGTGTCGTCTCATTGCGGTGTGAATTGACCCATAGACCAAGACGTTTAAAGCAGTTTTCATTCATGTCTCTAATGATGGTACCTGGGTAACCGAGCTTTGCTTGGAGCCATAATATATACCTAACTTAAAAATGCGCAGTTTCCAAGGATAAAACCTACCTAGACCGTTTTAGTATTCAGGGGGTTTCGGTTGCGATAAATAACCGAAACCCCCTGAATACTAAATTTCATTAAAATCGTTGGAGCCGTTTTCGAGATTGCTTTTACAAGAATTGCTCGTTTAAAGATATAGTATAAGATAATAATTGTTATGTATTCAACCACGTTAGAATATTAATTTAACGGCCATATTATAATAGGCAATAGTGCAATTGTAGTATGTATTCAATTACAATATTACAGGATAAAACATACACAAACGAACATTACAGTAACATTACCGAGCAGTTCCGACGTTACGATTATTTAGGGCGGCTCCAGACGGGAAAAGTGGCGATAAATAATAATTATTATATCCTATAGATAAGGAGTATCTGCTCTGGGAATAAGATAAGGCTAATGGTATAATTTTATAGTTCTTATGGAAAAAAGGACAGCTCACTAGACAGTATAACTTAGCGTAGCCATACACTAGATTGCCGTCCAATCGGCACGACCCTGACGATCGGATCAGTTAGAACAGAGGGTCAATTCTGTTAAATAAAACCTGCAATAATACAATTACAATGAAGTCCCGATACGCTAAACTGCCAAACGGTATTTTCGTAAGCGTTATACCAATGTAAAACGCGCTCTGATTGGTCGAAACTTCACAAAGTCAGTTTATGATAACAAGTTGCATCACTTATGATACAATCAAAGTAAAATGAAAGTCTACTTTAAATACGAGAATTGAGGTTCTGTTACACTGTTTACGTCACTATTGAACTAATCCTTTAGGCTAAGTCCCTACGACGTTTTTTAGTAGCTGCGACAGAAAAAACAGTACTATAAAGAGAACTCTGCGCTAATACAATACATCTAACCACAAAAAAAAATCCGCGTGGGGACCAGCAAAAATGATTTGTCATAAGCATCGCCATACCTACCGTCAAGTCGATTTGACTATAGGCTGTATGGTGTATGGCTACCATTACGCGAAAAGTCAAAATTATCACCTCAACCCGCAAGGACATTTATAAAATTAGTCCAAGTTCTTCCCCGTGGTTGATTATATTATATCTGTGCCAAATTTCATAAAAATCGTTACAGTTATTTCAAAGCCTATTCAATGCAAACAAACAAATCTTTCTTCTTTATAATATTAGAACAGACATAATTCCTCCATAGTATAGTTACCTCTAGGTACTATTATTTATTCTGTGGTATAGTTTTGAATGAATTATTTAACCAAGCCTTACGTTCTGTCTGATTAGTGTTTAGTTACAACTTCGAACTATTTCGTAACATTATTTCGTTATGACATTTTCTTTACGTACATTTATTTTGAGAAATACTCATAAAGACGACCAAACTGCTAAACGAATTCTTTCCATGAATGTGAGCGAGTATAGTCGTTTCAGGTAGGTACCCGAAACGACTTGACCGATTCTTATGAAACTATTTTCATATTCGGTAGGTCTGAGAATCGGTCGTAATCTATTATTTATATGTGGCATAACAACATTTGCCGGGTCAGCTAGTTTTTTTTTAACCGACTTCCCAAAAAAGGAGGCGGTTATACGTTCGGCTGTATATATATTTTTTATTTTTTTATTTTTTTTGTATGTTCAACGATTACTCCGCCGCCTGTGGACCGATTTTCAAAATTTTTTCTGTGATGTATAGGGTGTAATTCCAAATTGGTCCTTTTGATATCAAAGTGGTGACCTGATGATGGGATCCATGAGGAATCGAGGGAACTCCTCGAAATTTATATGGACACATATGGTGATTTTGACTTTTTCTGAAGTAGTTCAAGTATATGCTACCAAAAAGTAAGATTTTGCTCCAAGGTTTACCCTGGATCCAAAAGTACAGAACAGAACTCCTGGCTCCTTATAGATACATGTTTGGGGATTTCGGCGTTGTTTAAAGAACTGCAAGCATATGCCACCCTGTCAGTTAGAGTAATCATCATCATCATCACCACTATCACACCATACATCGTCAGATTATGATGATCTAAAAGGTATTTCTCATAATATTTTACACTAACACGGATATCTTTGAACATTACTCTGCCGTTTATGGACCTATTTGCAAAATTCCTTTGTTGTTGTAAAGGGTTTAGTTCGAAATTGGTCCTTTAGGAACTAAAGTGGGAACCTGATGATGCGATCCATGAGGAATTGAGGGAACTCCTCGAAATTTATATCCGCACATATAGTGATTTTGACTTTTACTGAAGTAACACAAGCATATGCTACCAAAAAATAAGATGTTGTACCAAGGTATACCCTGAATCCAAAAGCACTGTATAGAACTCCTCAGTATTTAAAGATATGCGTTTGGAAATTTCGGCATTGTTTAATGAACTGCAAGCATATGCCACTTTATAACTTACAGTAATCATCATCATCATCTTAATAGCAATACCTTATGGAAGCTTGGCGCGTATTCAATTATACATTCGATCGTTTAGTTTAGACGTTCTTAAGACGTATTAATAATAACTTAAGAAAATATATCTCTAAAAAGGGTGAAATTATTATTTTTAAACAAAAAATTAAACCGACTTCCAAAGTAAAAATACACAAAAAAGTATGAAATAAAACTTAATCTCTAAATAATTCCCGTTTCAAATTCGGCTAAAATTTTTACTATTTCTCTACTCAATCTTATTAATTTTGAAGTCGGTACCAGCAAATATGAACGTTAGTTCTATAAAATATTGTAGAATATTGTTTGGGCTGGTACCGATTTCAAAATTAAGAAGATTGAGTAGAGAAACAGTAAAAATTTTAGCCGAATTTGAAAGGGGAATTATTTAGAGATTAAGTTTTATTTCATACTTTTTTGTGTATTTTTACTTTGGAAGTCGGTTTAATTTTTTGTTTAAAAATAATTATAAAAAACTATAACCCGACTATGTAAATTATTTAGCTTAAGTTAGATGCTAGGGCCATTATTGCGAATCTTTTGACACCTCATTCATTAAATTCGGATCAGTAGTTTATCCACTACGTTGGAACAAAAATACATAAAAACATACATAATAATTATACACAATAGAGACTCTCGTAGTAGCCTAGTGAGCATACCGTTTGATTTGCATTCAAGAGAGTGCAGGTTCAATTCCCAGGTTGTGGCGTGTACCAATGAGACATTTTCAGACCTCAAGTACATTATACGGACGCTCTAACGGTGAAGGAAAACAACGTAGGGAAATCCGCACATGGTTGGCCTCAGACGTATTGACCAGTCATTCCTCTGGACTAGGCTGACTGTGTTGTGAGACTGCAGTATGTGCTTGGGAAACAGCTATACGACATTTAAAAACAGACAGTCCCAGGTACTACAGTATTTCAACGTAAGTAAGTAAGTGGTTACTTCGGTCATATAAATCATCTAATAACGGATGTAAAAGGTTAGTAAGTAAGACTGTTAAAATGATTACCCTTTCTTCTTCTCTAGTTCTAGGCTTCATCGTAGTCGGGTAATGATTTCGGCAGTCTAGGTATAATCGAATACTGACTCGATCATCATTCGCTACGAAGGTCGAAATTGGGTGTCAATAGATTCGTAATAATAGCCCGAGTGAGGGTTATAGTTTTTTAACTTTTGAAGAGTTAACGTCTCATAAATCGATGAACGCCGGCTGCATGCACGAAAAATTGTCACGTTCCGCCTGAGCCTCACGTGCAAGCGAGAGCGTGGAACAAGCGATAGAGAGGCATGATCGGCCTAAGCGTTCGGCTAGTGATGACGCTATCACGTAAAATTATCGTCCGTAAACCGACTTATCAGACAACCTTTTTTTTTAATCTTAACAAAGTTGCTCGTCTAATATTTTCGATATTCTTTTAGCAGTCTCTTTTCAAATTTAATTTTCTTCCTGAAAGCAACCTTAATTTACTAATTGGATTCCCTATAAACCAATTGCGAAATTTTATAACTACAAAAAATCTTAAAATAATCTCTTTAAGATCGTATTATTCCTAAAAGGCTTTATAAGGATTATGTCTTCGTAAAATTGGTAAACTTCTTATTTTAGTGTTGCCATTTTAGAAATTTAGGCTTGAGTTTTCAAGGTCACTTCTCACCGCGACGAACACGCCTGACACCTCGCTGTATTTTTAATATAGCTATTCAAATTGAACTTTATTCACTACACAAAAATATTAAATACTGTGCTGCCTCCATGGTTAGTGATTAGAGCTTGGCTATCTCGACTGGCAGGTCGTGGGTTCGATTCCCGCATTGGAACATCAAAGTTTGGTTAGTACAATGGTGATCCAGGTGATCCAAGCTGATCACCTGATTATCTATGATATAAAATAATCCATGCGTCGTCGGATGGAAATGTAAATAGTCGGACTTGCGCCTGATCTCTCGCCAGTCGTGTTGGTTATCCGGCCCACTGGGTTATGAGAGTAAAGTAAGCGAGAGTGCTCTTACGTACTGCGCACATACTTGGGCACTTAAAAAATACTCCTGCATAACTGCGTGGCCTGGTTTCAATGAAACCAGCCACCGTCACCGAAATAGGCGTTATAAAGTTCAAAACAAATATCAATGTTACAATGCAGCGCCGCTTCGCGTTTCGTCTCGTCGCGGTGTGAACTGACCCGATGCAAATTTTTTATTATGCTTATGTTGGCTCTCGTAATTAGGTTCATATGTATACGCAATGTGATCGCGGTCATCCTGCAATAGGGGATGGCAGGCCTCTTCGGAATAGACAGATGCCATCTTTTATTCTACTTGAATCAAAAGGAGGTTTTCAGTTTGACATGACTTATAAATACTATGTATATATTGTTTGTCATCGATTTTCTAAAAAACCTCCTGATGCTATTTGGACAGGCTTCTCATTATTGTTTAGCACATTTATCAGGGAAGGTTATTGCGATACAAAGTTTCATGATCTAATGAAGATCTTCGGTGATAATAACCATGGAACTCATCAACAACAGCAGTCACGCGTAAGTAGTAAGTAGTAAGTACTAGTGATGTGCCGGATCGTTAAAAATGTATATCCGCGGATACGGATACGGATACGGATATCCGGCACATCACTAGTAAGTACACAGTATGATACGTGACTGTTGCTATGATCGGCCTTAACTTTTTTCTTCATGATAAAATAAGTAAAGTATTTTTCACTAAAAAGTAGAAAATAATAAGTTTAATATTAATTTATATAAAAAAAAACAAACAACATTGTAATTTATCGTTTTTTTATACCAAGATAGGGCAACAGCCTATAACCTACTGAAATCGTTTTTTTTTTGTCCAAGACTTTAAGAAAAAAACTTTGATTTACTCACACTTTATAATATACGAGTAATGTTATTCATAATTTCTATCTCGAGCAACTCCATACAAATGATATTTCCTACGAAACAAAAGGATACAGATGTCAAATAAAAATATGTCCTCCACAATACTCCGGGGAAAGTGGAGTAATATATTTGTGAAATAAAATGCTGCACTTGAAGCGGATTGTGTATACAATCGGAGTTACGGTCGAGAAGAAAAAATAAATACATCTAGGAACCTAGATTTTAGGCTGTAACTTTGTTATGAGGAACGCAAAGATTTGAAAACTGTATAACGTACATAATATATTTTAAGAGAACTTAATATATTATCTTCATACAATATAATGTTACGCCATCTTCGTTTTCACCATACTTCAAATGTCAGCCATCTTGTTTTCACCATACTTACTTCAAATGTCAAAATAGCCTCAAAAATCTCAAAAAGTGGGGCCATTTAACTGGAGACACTTTTTGCATCAACATGTCTCGTCTATAATATATATGTCACCGTAAAATTGTAAAAACCGTTAGATTGTACAAATATGTCGAAAGATTAAAAACTATATATTTATAATCTGACGAAAAATAATGTGTTAAATTATAGGCAGCATATTCGCGTCGGAAGTCTATCAACATTTTATAATTTCACTAGTTGTATTACAATCTAACGGTTTTTATAATTTTACGGTGACATATACATACGTCAATGTGAGAAACGTACATCATTTCAGAAAAAAATAGCCTTGTCTATTAAAACATAAGGCAGACTTTTTTAAATTTCGGAGTTCCCGCATCCCGAAATCCTGTCACTTTTTGAGGGAGATCGGCCGGTTGTGGGGGATGTCCTGTGTTAGATAGACCCGGGATACTCCCCTTAGTACTGGCTGATGCCAACTAGCAGGTGGTTTAGTGGGTAAAGTACCGGGAGTCCCACATCCGAGGTGTGTGAAACCGTGAAAAAAAAAAATGATGAACAAATGTCAAACGTATAACAGTCAGTAGATTATCGACTTTGGTTCACTTTATGATAACAAAACTGTACATTTACAATTCACTGAAAGTGTAGGCAAATTAAAAACGAGAGGTGGGCTTCAGGACGTACGCCTGAGTTGGATAAACTTGAACTTAATCACGTCATATCTTTATTTTGACTTCAATTGCGATTCGTCATTTAACATTATTTGCGAACTAAATATAATACAAAACTTTGATTTACGAGTATTTGTTTTAGGCGTTATAATAAAATATTACGCGTTTATTTGGTTTATGGCGCAGTATATTTATCAATGATTTATTATGTTTACGTAAACAACTACCGTTTGCATCTTTTTATTATCAGATTATTATTTATTAGTTTAATAAAGTTTTACAATAGTTTGAGCTTGGAGGGATATTTAAAGTTAGGCCCACACATCGGACTCCGTTCCAAACCACGGTGATGTGTGCGGTTTAAACTGTGGATCGAACTGTCAAGCTAAGTTCTAAAGACGCGTCTCGATGTAGGCGAGTGCGCAGATAAAACTGTGGAAAAATCCTTTTGCATCGATATGTCACATTGGTTTCGGAGTGAGGCCGGGGATTGGAATGGCGCGACTGTTTCCCACTTATCTAACTTTACGTGTAGAGGGCGCTAATCATTGTTGGTGATATATTTTATAGCTTACTATTAGCATATTTATTCAGATATTTATACAATAGATAGACAACGGTTTGTTAACCATTATGAATTATTAGGATAGAAAAATTGGTGTTATAGTAATTTCGCAGTATTGTATTGAAACGGTGATAAAGTAAGCAATATTGTGTTGACGCGGTGATAAAGTTATCAATATTGTGTTAGAAAGGTGAGAATGTTACACATCATAAACTACTTTTTGCTTATAATTTTGCTAGAATACGTAACCGTAGCCTACAGAAACTACAATTTTATTACAACCCCTCTTAAAAGCTCTTCTTGGGTTTTAGTCGGTTGAGCACAAATTACCTCAATATTTTCTGAGCTCCATTATTTATATTCTTATTATCCCGGAATATTTGCTTACATTATAATATTCTTAAGGGAATGAACATAATAAGATTCTAACAAAAATATTGGGCGATAATATTTTCTAAAGGGCTCTCAAATGCACAGACATTTTCCTGTTATGATATTACGAAGTGTGGGCGGCTTTACAGCTGGGGGGCAATTCTGCTAAATAAAACCTGCATTAATACAATTACAATCAAGTCTCGACATGCTTACACTCTCAAAAGGTGTTTTTATGAACGTTAAACCAACGTGAAACGCGCTCTGATTGGTCGAAGCGGCATAAAATCCGTTCACGGTAACATGACGCTACACTTTCAATCCAAACAAAGTGAAGTTGACTGTTTAAATGAGTTAAAATTATCTACTTTAAATACGAGAATTGAGGTTCTGATGTCATGTCTAAGGTCTTTAAGGCGGATTACACACGCGTAATATAAAATGGTCCTAACATCACGCGTAATGCTTATATCATTATATTACGCGATGATGTTTATATACATTTTATATTACGGACTGTTATAATATTACTCTAGGATTCAGTGTAAGATTTCACATTTCTTTGTTTTATGTATCATAATCATAGATATATAATGTAATAATTAATCAAAGATCATAATAGACATAACTTCGCTTTGGCTTAGGGTTGCCAACCGTCCTGTTTTCCCAGGACATGTCCTGGTTTGTACGGTGTCCAGCAGGTCTAAAAAGGCCGTTTTGGCAATTCATTTTCAATTCTTGTTATGAATTACTGTATCAAAGATGACAGTGATCGTAAAATGGCCACTTGAATTGCAATTCATAATATCATTTGGATACAATTCATATGCAGAAATTGGCTGAAATGCATTCATTAGACAGATTTACAAGCAGAATTGCTTTAGTGTCAAATAGCAATATTGCGATGATATTGCGCAAGTGGCCTTTTTAGACCCGCTGGGCTGTCCTGTATAGTTTCAAAGCAAGTCCTCTGCTTTTCAAGCGCCAGAATAAAGTCAATTAATTGCCAAAAAATTTTCAGGCCACTTACAATATTTTTTCTTTGAAATTTAGTAATATTCAAATACTGTTATGAAAAAATATGATTATTAGCATTACATGTATTTAATGTAACATTAAATTAACTATTGCAACTCTATTACTGAGTCCTGTTTTCAAACTGAATTGTCCTGGTTTTTCAACTTCAAATCCTGTTTTTTTTTTAAATTTAAGGTTGGCAACCCTACTTTGGCTGTACTAAATATAAGGTTGTTCGAAATGTATTACGGATATTTTGAGCATGTGATCTTATGTTGTTAAGGCTATTGACCAGCTGATTTTATCGATGTTATTATGTAGATTAAAATGTGTATAGTGTCCACCATAAAGCAAAAAGTTAATTATTATTCGATTACATTTGAAACTCATTTTTTACTTTGATTTAATTTGAACTAATTAATTTGAATTTGAAAAAAAAAAACAATATTTTCTGTATATGTTATATGAGACCACCCGTCTCATATAACATTAGGTATAATGTAGAATACCTCAAGTATTGTTGACTCGCTGTTTGTTGTCCAAAATAAAAAGACAGTAAGAGGATGATCAACCACCTGATGATCCTCTCCAGTTGAGCACCTCTTAATATCAGATAAACGGTCTGGAGCCTTGCCAAAATCACTCCATGCCAGGCGAAATGAGAGACAGTTTTCCTTATCCACTGTTATATAGTGATTAGTTTATTTGATAGTTATTTAACTTACTATGAGCCTGCTTTTATTAGACTACTGGATGTTTCCCGCGACTTCGTACGTGCAAAAGAAAATCTGCGGTAACCGTACATTTTCCGGCGATAAAAGTTATTCGCCTATGTGCTTCTCCGTGGTCTAATGCCTAGGTCACACGTTGCGAGTAGCTGACTTGCATTGGTCTGACCAAGCGAGGCGAGTCGAGCTACTGTCAAGGCTCCCACAGACGAGAGGCCGATCGTTTCAGCTGGAACTGACGTCAGTTCGGCCTGAACGGATTCGAGCACACACACGGAAAAAATCGCATCCAATCCAATTTACGTCAGTTCGGCCTGATCTGATTCGTGCCCACACACGGAACAGTCGCATCAGTCCATTCTGGTTTGCCGCGCACTACGGTCGTGTTTATCAATTTTGTATTTAAACACCGCGAAAACTCATACAACGCTTGTACAAGATACACGCCCGCACGGCAGCGGGTCGGGCAAGAACTGAAGCGATTTGTCCACACACAGTCAGGACAGGCCGCGCGTTCAGGCCGATCGGTCAGGCCAGAATTAATGTTGCTAACTTAGTTATTTTACAAAATTTTACTAAATTGAGTATTTTATTCCCTCCTTGGTAGAAATTTAGTTATTAGTAGTGTTTAAGTAGGAAAGAGCCAGACAGTAATGATATGCAAAATAGCTACTAAATACGTAATATTTCCTAGTATATTTTAATTTAATGGTAAAATTTATAATCAAATTCAATTAATGAAAAAAATTTAATATAATAAAACCTAAAATGCAGTGGTTTTTGGGGGGCTTCAGGAATTCCTAAGTTAAGTAGCCTCTTTAGTAGTTTTTTAGTAGTTTTAGTAGAAATCGATACGAGTTTAGTAGTTTCACAAAAAAAGAGCTGGCAACACTGGAACGAATCGCTTCAGTCCGTACGGCCGCCTGATGCGATCTCGAAATTGCACACACACGATACGATTTTGCATCCGTTCAGGCCGAACTGAAGGTAGACCGGACCATGTATGGGGCCCCTCATGCATTGCGAATACACAGGCACAGTAGCTGGCTACTGTCACGTCAGCTACTCGCACCGTGTGACCTAGGCAATAAGAGTAACTCGTATGATGCGGTCACACGGTGCGAGTAGCTGCACCTTAAGTAACTGACTAGGACAGCTCGCATGCCAGCTCGCACCGTGTGACCTAGGCACTTATATCTTAGTATATCTGTGCCAAATTTCATCATAGTGGTCCTGTAATTTCGAAACCTATTCAATGCAAACAAACAAACTAACAAATAAACGAATCTTTTTTATAATACTATTATATATTTATAGTCTATCTGTTTTTCTGAAGTCGGTTAAAAATATATACTCTTAAAGTTTCATCAATATTGAAATTTCCGTAAAAGATTCACAAACATACTCACAAACTTTCACATTTATAATAGTAGGAGGCACAAAATATTAATGCAAGACATTTATTACCAAATAAGGCTCTGTAATGAAAATTTATTTACATCAAAATGGCGGACAATCTGGCGGCAAATTAGTCTGGCGAGTGGCCAGGCTTTTATGGACTTTTATGTGATGTTACGGTATTTATGGCCATTATTGTATCACTAGAATGTTATGGTAGCAAAGATTCCAGAACTAGGGATGGCTGTGAGTGCTATGACGTACATTTGACAGAACAAATCTTGATACAAGAAAAGGTTACGCCATCTCGATTTTATCCCCGATATAGCCCCAAAACCACAAAAGACTGTTACTGTTACTTGTCGGTTCTTATTATTTCGGCTTGCTGGTAGAAACTAGCCATCGAACATAATAATTCGTATATGAGAACTAGCCAAGTCAGACCTTAGGCTACTTTATATTATCCTAAGTTAAAAGAAGAATTGATATTTCATGTTGTCATAAATAAATTTCAAGACTGACTATTGAACTTGGCACTCATTTAGATCTCACTTCTTTTGTCGTTGAAGTCAACAACCAAGGCATATAATTATCATAATATTGAACTTGGCTCTCGTTTCATATTTATGTTTTTGATAGGATGTCATTGCTTTTTGTACATACATTATTAGTACGTTTACATTTATAACAACATTTATACCAAAGTGTTCCTAATAGAATCAATTAAGTGAAAATGTAATTATAATAAAATGCTAAAAATTTACCAGTTTCTGATTTATTCCTTTGTATGGTGAATACAAAGGATAATTACCTATCTGCATGCCAAATTGTAACTTTGTAGGTCATCTGGAACTGGGTTAGAGTTTTGATCTATAGGTACTTGTACTATTATTTATTATGTGCTATATGTTAGTTAGTGATAAAAATGACGATTTTTGGACGTTCATATCTAAATAACTGTTTGAGATGTGTTAATTAAATTTGGAGCACATATTATGTATCTTGCAAGTCTCACTATTTGAGCCAAATTTGACAAGTTATGTGAAATACTTTTTGAATTATGAGGGGGTCAAAAGTGGCTCCAAATGGTTCGTGTAATATTACACACGGTGCTGCTCGCCAGTTCTGTTACTTGAACGTGGCTTGACACGCTACCGCGTGTCTAGATCTGACCGCGTGTTTAGAGTCTAGTCTTAGTAGTCTTAGTCGCAAGTTGCCGTTTGGGCCACTTTAAATATCTTGGAAACTAATTGACGTATCCAAATAATAATTTCACGTGTATTTTTATTTTGTATATAATACAGAAAGCTTACATTTAAAATTAGTGAATATATTCCATTACACAGATTTTGCGAAAAAACTAGCATTAATTGCCCGCGGTTTCGCCTGCGTTAAATTAGGTTTTAAGCTTTCATCCCCTATGTTACTCCTTTGGGGGTGGAATTTTGAAAAATCCTTCCTTAGTAGATGCCTACGTTATATTAGAAATACGTGTGCAAATTTTCAAGTTCCTAGCATTAAGGGTTTGGCCCGTGCGTTGAAACAGTCAATCAGCTTTGCCTTTTAATAATAATAATTGTATAGATAGATATATATTTACGAGCGTATATAAGCTCGTAAATAATAAACCTCCCTGCAGCAATCGGAAAAAGCGAATATGAATACGAGGTAGTCTTCACTAGTTAATTTTAATGAATATCAGTTAATTATATTGCGGAGAGGCTTAACTCCGTGAGGACTGTGGAGTGCTTTGTGCCTCTTTATTTAAAAATCGAGGTTCATCCGGGCTTAGCGATAATAGCTCTGTTTCATTCGCATCGCTCTGGGAGGTATATTTTCGTAATTTTTTTATGGCATAAACCAGGAAACGAGCAGATGGTTTGCCTGAAGGTAAGCGATTACCGCCACCTATGGACACTCGCAACACCACCGTCATAGTGTAACAAAATAGTGTGTTAGGTAATAATCTGAGGTAATGTGTGTTGTTGTTATTTTTACTAATTTAATGTATTTCTAAGTATTGTTTAAAAATATATCTTTCTGCACACCTTCTTCCACATAAACTTTAACTGTGCCAAATATCTGAAAGTGTTTGCTTCACGTAATAAAGGTATTTATTAATTATGATGATAAATATTATGATTGTAGAAATGTAAAATACCCCTAACATGCTAGGTGAAATTATTGTCTCATCAGTAAGAGATGAGTTTGGATGTGGTCCTCTTGTAAGATGTCAAGCATTTCTGTAGTAGAATCTTAATGGGCATCCGAAGATCGAACCTGCACCATCTTTTATGTTACTCAAACAAATCTTATTCTACCATTAAACCCGGACGTGAATAAAGCTATAGGGTCCTTAGCCCGACAGAAGAAACTTAATTAAAGTCTTAAAATGTTACCTTCCTACTTTCACAATTCGTTTAAGTTAAAATGTAATTATTATTTTTCTTGTAACCGAACACGCGACTGATTTTCCTCAAAAACAAAGGACGGCTGAAAATGTAACAACTAAGGGTTGAAAAACTTGATGAAGCTCAAAAGTCAAATGATTTACGTTACTAATTAAACCGTTAACCGACTATTAATATTTCTGAGGTAGCCATTAAAGTTAAACTTTAGATTAAAATCTTAACAAGGCGATACAAAAGGCGGGGGAGCGCTAAACCAATTTGCGACTTAATCTACTCAGAATAAAGTTTATTTTACCGAGGAGCTGATCGGATTAAATTTGATAGAATTTTCTAGATAGTTCCCGAAGCTATATTGGCTTCGTTCAGATAAATAAGCCGTATTGGAAATATGAGGATTGAAGCAGATAGGTAAGGCTTTAAATTGCGATTTAGTTGAAGCTGAACCTTTGCCTACACACTTTACAATTATGAGTATGATGTGTTGGCACTTGGTACTCCACACGCTGGGCAGGCAGCTTGGCAAGCAGGTGGGGAGACTCCGACACACCAGATAACAAACGGAATTGCTCGCTTGCTAAACTGTTATCTTAGCATACCCATAACTGTCTCCTCCAACATTGGAATACTTGGTGTTAACATATCGAGCGAGGTCCAGTTCCGATATCATCTGGAGGGCAAGGCCAAGTTAGCCTCCAAGAAGCTTGGTGTTCTGAACAGGTCAAAGCAGTATTTCAGTCCGATCCAACGCCTACAACTCTATAAGGCGCAGGTTCGGCCTCACATGGAATACTGTTCTCATCTCTGGGCAGGGGCGCCAAAGTACCAGCTTCTCCCTCTGGATCGTATCCAACGTAGGGCCGCTCGAATTGTCGACTGCCATAGTGTTTCAAACAGGCTTGACTCCTTAGAGCTACGTAGAGATGTAGCATCGCTCTGCATCCTCTATCGGTTATATTACGGGGAGTGCTCCGAGGAATTGTTCGGACTTATACCTGCTGCAACTTTTCGCCACCGTTCCATGCGACAAAATATTTATCATCCTCATCACCTTGATGAGTGGCAGTCCTCCACCGTGCGCTTTACCCGAAGCTTTCTGCCGCGTACTGTAAAACTCTGGAATGAACTGTCGCCAGCAGTATTTCCGGACCACTACGACCTGCAAACCTTCAAGAAGGGAGCGTATTCCCTCCTAAAAGGCCGGCAACGCACTTGCAACTTCTCTGTTGTTGCGGGTGTCCGTGGGCGACGGTAATCGCTTTCCATCAGGTGATCCGTTTGCTCGTTTGCCCCCTTGTTTTATAAAAAAAAAAAAAAAGCATGTAAATAGCATAACATATGGCTCAACAAAGATTTCAAAACTCAAGATAGACTATGACGGCTCTATCCCATTTAGGCCTAATTCCATTTGGGAGCCGTTTTTAAAATTTGATAAAACTCGGCGTGTTGTTTTTAACCTTTAATATATTATTTTTGAAGTTCTGCACAGCTTTCAAAAATGGAATTTTTTTCTTGAATAGTACAATCGGGTCAAAAAAAACATGAACATTTTAAATTAAAAGCGTTCTTAGTTGTGACTTGTGTTGTATAAGGGCGATTTCGTAAAAATACATCCCAGTTACAAAATGGAGTACAATAAAAAATAAAGTTTAGAACAACTATTTTCAAGATGCCGATTGCTTCACAATTGACAGAACAAAATATCTTCATACAATATAAAGTTAGGCCATCTTGGTTTTCACCATACTTCAAATGTCAGCCAGCTTATTTTCACCATACTTGAAATGTCAAAATGGCCCCAAAAATGTCTAAAGTGGGGCCATTTAACAGGATACACTTTTTGCCTCAAAATCCTCATCTATAATGCTGCTGAACATTAAATTGTTTCCCTCTTCTATTAGACATATAAGTATATAAACTTTCGTCTATTAGATCAAGTTATAGGTATTAGGTAGGTACTATTTCTTATTACTGATTTTCTCTGCAAATGTGAAAATATATACAACCAATACCCAATAACATACAACGACGATTTGGGAACGACAAAATTTTGTCATGTTTTTTTAAGCACATTTTAATATCGGTTTCAACGACTATAACATGCAGAAAAATATTATCGGTTCCTTCAATACCTGTTATAAATCTAACTCACTGTATTTTTATTTTGAATCCCAGCAAATATTTAACACTTGTAAAGTACACATTCGACAAACATTCAACATATTATAAGACAAACACTCGAACTCACTTAACACGTCTCGAGTGAAGTATCTTTGTGATAAACACTTGAGTGGAGCTCCCTTTGATGCGGAGTGAGGGCCTTATTAATTTGTTCTAATATATATAAAGCTAGTAAATCAGGTAATTAAAGTGTTTGTACTTTATAATGTATACTAAAAACCAGAGAGAAAACTAACTTAATTCTAAATTCAACCAACCCAAATAACATACGTGTCATTCGATACTATTGACATCAAAGACTTCTAATTGACATTGAGTAATTTCACCTTGTCAGAATATAACACAGATGAATTGTCAACTTTACGGCGCCATTTTTAAATACCTATATTTTTTTCATTATTCAAGCACAATAATTATAGTACCTATATACCTACTTAATTATAATTAATACACACTACATCTAAATATATAAAAGGCAAACCTGACTGACTTATCTATCAACAGGCGAAACTACAGAACGGATTTCGCTGAAATTTGGCATACAAATAGTTGTAATGACGTAGGCATCCGCTAAGAAAGGATTTTTCAAAATTCGCCCCCTAAGGGCGTGAAAAAGGGGTTAAAATTTTGTATGTATAAAAGGGTTCCGATCCCATTTACTATTTCCATGCAAACGAAGTTGCGGGCACCAGCTAGTTTTTTTTTAAAACAGTAAGCACTTTCTTAATGTCTCTCGGCAATCGGTATCGGTAGCTTTTTCTGATGACTTTCCGAAAATAGCTTGTTAAGTTTTATTTGGAAATAAAAAACATCATTTTCATTTTCAATCATTTATTTGTATGGCAATTGGTAAATGATTATCTGATGTATGGAACACGTAGTTTCCCGATGGACATTAAGACCGTAGAAGTATTTAACTGTACAAAATCATTGAAAAAAAATATCATAATAAAAATGCATGAAATCGTTGTATTTAAATTATTTGTATTGAAATATCCGGATACGGGCGAACCGGACAAAAGAAGGTCAACCGGTTATACGGATGTATCCGGATGGATGGATGGGTTTCAATTATTCAATGTATTGATATTTTCATGCATGGCTTTACTAAGAATTTGCATGCTTAATTTTCCTGTACGATTCAAGAGAAAGAGAAAATAGCTTTCTAGCATATAACATTTTTTTAATGAAAAGCGCATAATTTTTTTTTTCCTTATATACGAACTCCTGTTATATTTTTAAACATGGCGACGCATCACATCACCATGCCAACCTAATGTTTTACCCGCAGCATAAGAAGTTTTACGTGGTTTATTTAAGATGCAAGTTGCCCGCGACTTCGTGCGCGCAAAAGGATATTGCCATTTTTTTCCGCGATAAAAAGTGGCCTATGTCCTTCCCCATGGTCTACTCTATATCTGCGCTAAATTGGTCCAGTAGTTTCAACTTTCAGAGCCTACTCAATGCAAACAAACAATACTTTCCTCAATTAGTATGGATAATAAAATATTTAAGCTGCATAGGACATGGTTCATATTAATGAAAAATCTCATAAAGTACTTGAATAGACAAAAAATAATTAAACAAACAAAGTAATTAAAAGTTGGAAAAACCAATTTAGATACCAGATCTGCTCGTGACGTCACTCGCCAGATGATAGACCTCAGACATGTACCTGGAAATGGAAAAAGTTGTTTAAAAGTTGTAACAGGCAAAGGTCAGCTGTCACCTGACGGAAAGTGATCTCAAGTGATAACCTAGTATCTTTGTGATTCGATGCAAAAAAGACAGTAAAATCCTTTGCAGTTTGCAAGATATAACTTCTAGATGTACCTATATTGGTATACTAGCTGTAAATACCCGCTTCGCTGGGTCATTTTCAATTGTATAGTTATTTGTTAACGTTAATAATCTAACACGTTACTTCTTACTTCGTATACAATCTAGATTAATGTAGAAACAAGAACATTCTTTATCATTCAGAACCGTTTCTGAATCATTATGGAATATTCTAGAAATCTAGATCATTCTAAAATTTTCTAGAACAATCCAAATAATTTTAAAGTTCAACTCATCACGTTTCAACCCCCGTATCTCTACACTCTTATAGGTCTGCGACGTGCAGTTTTAAGTGCAAAATGAAAAATAGGAACACACACCTCGAACTTTGTATACCTATATAATGTAATATACAATAGATATAGATAGATAAGTATAATCAGAAATAGGGGTAAAAAAAATAATTTTTGAGTAAACGGACTATATTAAATTTAAGAATGTAAAAAATATTGTTAGGAATAACATACTTTATTTAATGTGTGTAGGTCATAAAAAAAATAGTTTTATTCAACGTAAGGTAAGGGTTGCAACCTACAAAAGGGACGTGATTTATCACTAAATTAAACTTGTTTTTCTGCTTTATTATCTGCTGTTTCTCTCTTAGTTCTTTAGTGATTTATTTCAATTCAAAAGATTTACACTCTATTTTAGCTGATTATGCAAATATTGCTTTAAGCTAACTATTCAGTGCATTTTACAAAGAAATATATCGAGTAGTTTTGGGGTTTTGGGATCAGTCATTGTATCAGACATTAAGCCCCTGAAGGACGCTACACAATTATTTATGGGGTAGTCCAAAGACAGAACAGCATTAACTGAAGGGTAATAAATCTTACCCATAGATTATGGAACCTACTTATCAATTTGTCAATGGGACGGTACGGTAGGAAGGCGGATAGATTTTTAAAACGACAGTCACCAAGACTTTTTCCTTGATGACATCAAAGACATCGGGATTTTTACCCGCTTCTTTAAAAATTCTCGTTTCTGCTAACATGCTCCTGCAATAATGAAGTTACCATCCAGTCCCGATATACTAAAACTGTAAAATGGTATTCCCATAAACTTCAAAACCATTTTGATTGGTCCAAACTCCAAAAATCAGTTTATGATAATATTATAACTAACGATTCATTTATCTATACTAATATAATAAAGCGGAAAACTTTTTATTATTTAGTGTATTGAATAGGCTTCGAAACTACTGGGCCGATTTTGATAAAATTTAGCACAGATAGACTACGGAGAAGGATATAGGCTACATTTTATCGCGGAAAAATGTTCAGTTTCTGCGAAATGAACTTTTGCGCGCACGAAGTGGCGGGCAACATCTAGTAATTAAATAAAAGTAGAATGAAAGTCTAAGTTATATACGAGAATTGGGGTCCAGGTATAATTACGCTTATATCAAGCCTAATTTTAACTTTGCCCGCCTTAGGTAAAGCCCAAAAATGTCCTTTGAAAAGTTTATATTATTATTGTGGGATACTTTAGTTAGGTAGATCTAGAGGTAGTCTAGATCTAGTCTTTAGAGGTTATTTTTTGAATAATCTTGCTGTTTCGTTTATCAATTCTATTAACTGACTACAAATAAAAATATTTAGTCAGGCAGAACAAAAGTATAATTATACATTACCTACTTTTCATTTAAAATTAACAGCGTTGCATTTAGCGCTGTTAATTTTAAATTACAAACAAACACTTCAGTTGTATTTATTATTATAGGTAGATACACACAAAAAAAAACAAAACTCGTAACTTCTTCGGCTGTCGGTTAAATAATTCCGTATCGTAATATCTATTCCGTATATTCACAGCGAGGTTAAGGGAACTAGATCGATCAGCTACAGGTCACGGACGTCTGAAGCTTTCATTTATTAATTTCTGTTTTCTATTCATGGAAATCTCTCCACTAAATTACGTGGCTTCGTTGCAATTATCTTTAATGACATTTCTTAAAGCTAAGGCAAGGCTGGTTCTTTCTCGTTTGAATGGGAAATTTGAACCTAAGGCTAAGAACTCACGGAGCGATTTTTAGTCGCGTCCTCCGCGATTGCGGGACCGCAGCTTTTTGTGTAGAATTCAAAATATATATTCTACCTATATGTAAAATTTTTTGATTTACGCCCGCGGCGTGCGTGTGTGTTTGCAGGTGTCGCTGCAGGCGACTAGTAGAATCGCCCGGGCACTCTGCGATCGATTGGCGGGCGAATATGTGAGATTTGCAGTCACCCGTCTTGCGATTTTCGCCCGCCACGTCTGCGGGCGATGATCGCAACCGCGGCGACTGTGTAATCGCGATAACTGGTCTCGTGAGTTTTGAAATAAAATCGCAGTTCTACGATCGCGGCGGACGCGACTGGAAATAGCTCCGTGAGTTCTTAGCCTAAGGGTTACTCACACCGAGACGCGACGCATGATTTAAGATGGCTATTAAATTGAATATGTCATGGGATACTCATCCCAACTTACCTGTCCGATAGTTGTGGTATAGTATACGGGTACGCAACCCCGGCTTCCCTAGCTATTACTGTCCTATCCCTTGCCCTCCTGGGCGGTAATATCCTATATTTCCTATTTCCCACTCTAATTTACCAATCTTCCTTTCCATACCACCTATCCTTCCCTTTCCCTATTCCTACCCTCTCCGCCAATCCGTGGGAACGCAATGGATAGTCATAAAACTAATAATTATCCAAAATGGCGGCGATGTGGTTCGCCACCCATCACGTCTCGTTTCTCGCGGAGGCGAAAAGTGGCCCATGGAGAGCCGCTTCGCTACGTTGAATGTAAGAGGAGGAATGGATGGTAAGAATGAAAGTGGACGAAGCGAAACAAGTATGTGAGGATCGTAGCAAGTGGAAAGAAGTGGGGTCTGCCTACCCCTACGGGAAAAAGGCGTGATTATATGTATGTATGTATGTATGTATTAAATTGAACTTTATTTACTACATATTGATATACGTTTCATTGCAAGAGTTCGAATTGTTAGCTGCACAGCGCCGGCCTGCTGAAAACCGATCACACAAGTGTCGAATTAAACGTCATTTCCTAAAAACAGCGCGATACTCTCACACTCACACTTCGATTTTCAACTGTAATGTATTAGCGGAGAGTTCTATTTTCGGTGCTTTTTAATTTTCCCGCACCCGCCATATTCCTCATAAGTCCCAGCCTTGTACTGACAAACTACTGTTACTAAACAGTTTATGACAATTAATCGCATCTCCAGATCTCAGCTGTGGAGCTTCTAATGACGGCCATTACTAGAATGTTCCAAATACGTGAGGTGCTGTTCTGGCGGGAATTATTGCACTTAAATAGAGGTGGAGGCAACTAATGAGTTCCAACTTACAGTTCTACAATAAGCATTTTGTTTAGCTTTCATTGAGTAAAGCCAAGCTACACTAGCTTATGCGTGACTTCGTCCGCGTGGAACAGTTACTTTGGGATATCGCTAAAATTTACCCGCGACTTCATTTACGTAGAAGGAGAACCGCTTCCACCTCACGACTGCCCGTCTGCGCCGCGCGCCGTACATTATTATTGCGCGTTTGATTATTTTATTACTGCGATATCTTCTAAAATACTCATTGAAATCAAATGATGTAAAGGCAATTTTTTTCTAGATTAAATGCTTGTAATTAATAACGTATTTACTTGGATAAGAATTAATATCATCTTTATGAAAACACCTTCACAAATTATGCTTAGTTTTAGAACAAATTTGGTTAGCATAAAAAGATTATAGTGAGCCAACCTTAAAAGATAGACATATTATACAGTCGCGAACTTTTTTTGTAAAACTTTTAAAGGGGTACAATTCTGTCATACATCATTTTAGCGAAACTTTAACCATTTTCGTAGCGTACGCAGCGAAATCTCTCAAAAGGAAAAAAGAACCCCCGATTTTGTAACATTCTTGATTGGTGCTCCGCTTGTATTGAACTTAGCATGATTTTATATAGCCTAAAGCCTTCCTCGATAAGTGGACTATCCAACACAAAAATATTTTTTTAATTCGTACCAGTAGTTCCTGAGATTAGCGCGATCAAACAAACAAACAAACTCTTCATTTTTATTTTCTTACGCCGGTTCTTCTCGCCGGGCTAGTTTCCGAACCGGAGATAGGCATCATGTAGGACAATTCTATAAACGTTATATTATAACCCATAAAGAAATAAAATTATTGAGTTTGAGTTTATAAAATTTGTTATCATTACTACTAGTTGTTGCCCGCCACTTCGTGCGCGCAAAAGGAAATAACGTCGAAACCGTACATATTGCCCCGACTAAAAGTCGTATATGCCCTTACATGTGGTCTAATCTATAATTACTGTGCCAAATCTCATTAAATCGGTCCTATAGTTTCGGAGCCTATTCAGTGCAAACAAACAAACGTACAAAAAATCTTTCCTCTTTATAATAGTATATGTATTGTATAGATATAGACTAAATTGAGAACATGACTTACATGATCTCTTAAAATTTTAGGTACAAACGAGAGTGCTAACATAATGTGCAGCTATTTTCTTAATGCCTTTCGGTGTTTAGAGTTTTTGTATAACGGTAACAATTCCCGAAATTTTTTAAAGTTGTTACATATTGTACATGAATGACTTGGAAAGTAAGGATGAGTCCCTATGAACATCTTGCATAAACACTATTCATACACAGGAAAGTTCTCATTTGATTATAACATACTTACTAGCTTCTGGGAGTACTACTTTTTCAGGATAAAATCCAGAGTTTAAACTACTACCACACCAAATTTCATCGCAAAACATTCAGTAGTTAAAGAGTAACAAACATCCATCTATCCTCACAAACTTTCACATTTCCAATAGTACTAGTACGATAATTTTGAACATTACAAATATAAATTCAAACAATTCTAAACAACGAAAGCAAAAATAAATTTAAATCAAAATCTAAGAAAGTACAAGTATTACACAACACAATCTAATAAGTATGTTGCATCATTCCTAAAATCGTAAATAGGCCTCGTGTAAATCTCGTTTTATTTAGTTTAAAGTGAATCACTTCAAAGGCGTATAAATAATGGCGAACTACTGTAAACAAGAGCTCTGGAGCAGATAATAAATCACCAAATACTGATTCTTGGTACTTATTGAATCATAGCATAATTTTTGCTTTTATTAACTGAGTATTAAGGTGAAAAGTTTGTAGTTACTGACTAAAATTACGATTATGCGCCTTCACCTACTCACGCTCCAGCCAATCCAGCACCAGTACCTACTAATGGCCGTCATTAGTGTCACAGTGTCAATCATTTTAAATTTTTGCTTAGAAGTCATTAAATAAAAGAAGAAGAAGTCCGCTTCAAGGCCGTAACCTTGAATTTGCAGACGGGACGGTGAGTATGGTACTTTACACCCCGCCCGCGACGTGACGCCGCCGCTGCAATAGGATTTGTATGTTTATTTTTTGCCGCAGCGCCTAGATAATAAAATATATATCCTACTAATATCATAAAAGTGAAAGTTTGTGAGGATGGATGGATGTTTGTTACTCTTTCACGCAAAAATTACTGAACGGATTTTGATGAAATTCAGTATTGTAATAGCTTGAGCTCTGGATTAAAACATAGGCTACTTTTTATCTCGAAAAAGTACAGTGTTCGTGTGGTATACTGTTTTTATGCGGGCGGAGCCGCGTTCAACAACTAGTATATTTTAATAAAAAGAAAAGATTTGTTTGTTTGCATACAATAGGTTTCGAAATTACTGAGTTTAATGAAATTTGGTACAAATATATATTTGCTACTTTTACTGCCGCAAAATGTACGTTCATGCGGTTTTTATATTTTTACACGTGCGACGCGACGCGACGGCAGCGAAGCCGGAGCATTGGCACATTTGTTAAGGCGCTAAGTCCATAGTTTTTCATAGTTTCAACAGGTATGAAATAACTTATCCTCATTTTCTTGTTTATCCGAAAGTTTGTGTTTGTTATTACGATACTACACCGAGTGCCGTAACCAAATCACCTGGAATTCCATTATCCATCCCTATCATAACAGATATCTTATCTAGGCAAACAAAGGCCCTTTCGTAGTCCCTTTTGTTTATTCTATTAAAGGGTAGGTCTCTTAATACAAACCAATATTCGGACGAAACTATTTAGATAAACCAGCGATAAGGTCGACAAGGTAATCCGACCCATATGCCTATTGATCGAGTTGTAGCTTTATAGCTTGTCAAAAGATCGTTGGATTATTTCTGTCGTAAGGACAGGCCCTGTCTAAGCGTTAATGTGTCCAACGTTGGGGCCATAGCGATATCTTATCTTACGTGGTTTTCTCGAGTCTCCTTGAAACTAGCTGCCCAATGACAAGACAAATAAATGTCAAATTACAATACAACTACTTTCATGATAGCTCACAACAATAATCGTATTTATATAGAAGCGAGAGATTGAACGCGTTGCTTCCCGCTGAATATTTAAACGTACTGTCATACAGGTCTACTCATACAGGCTACTCCTAGACTGTTGATTTATTAATTTTAAATATTAACTTTTATTTAGATTCAGTGTTTGTATACATTGTTGTGTATTCTATATAAACATTGAATGTAAATAAAAAAAAATGAATTTTCTGTGTGTAATAAATAAATAAATATTATATAATAGGTATTGTATTCGAGTCTAGTAGTTAAGTCTTGCATAGTATGTAAGTAAGTCAACATGTAACTGTAATATGGTATTTGTTTTGGAAATGAGCGCATCTCGCCCTCAAACGTCATAGTTTGGCGAGGTTACATAATAATATGTAACACCACAGAAAATTTATTTTTTATTATTAATAAATAAAAATTTGTATGAAGAAGGTTTATGTGAAAGGGGCTCATCCTTACTTTCGAAGTCGTTGGAATGGATTTCGATAAAGATTTCGCTTTGAATAGGCCATGATTCTTGACATCACTAAAGTGAAGTTATGCCAGCAAAAAGCTTAGGGTGTTTCGCGTAAACTTGTGTTACGATAAACAGATTGTTAACTAAAATCGTTAACAATAAGTTTATCATACATCTATGGACGCTATATCATTAATAATATCTATGGACGCTTCACAGCACGTTAATCTGGTCCCGTTATAGTTCTCGAATAACTTGTGTTACTACCCGACAAGGGAAATATAATTAATACTTTTGATACTATACATTTATTTAAGTATTTTTTTTTATATAATACACATATTTAATACACATCCATGAAACAGGAGCACACACCCCCGGCAGGATTCAAACCCGCGACCTCCGACTTGAGCGCCAACGCGCTAACCTCTGAGGTACAGAAAAAAAGTTTCCGCGTAAAGGTAGCCTATGTCCTTCCCCGGAGTAGACTACCGGGGTATACCTGTGCTAAATTTAATCAATATCAGCCTGTAGCTTCGGAGCCTATTCAATGAAAACATAAAAACAAACAAACAAATATTTTCTCTTTATAATATATATTAGTATAGTGTTAGTGATGATAATATGAATATATAGGTTTACATCGAAATTTTATCTAAACAGTGTTATAATAATATTATTTTCAATGAGAAATACATAACGAAACTTAATACCACTCAAGGGAAATTCAAGTGCCGAGGTATATTTAAAATTCTTTTGACACGTTGGAAAATTTTTTATACTGTAGACCGTGTGAAGAGACGCGGGTCTTCATTGACCTGGTTACTACCTTTCCAAAAAACGTGACGTATTTTATAGTTTTTAATACAGACAATATAATTATTAATAAGCTTATTTAGTTAATTTCATAATTTTCATTATTTAAATTGTATTGTAAATAATGTTGTAATAATTGACGTAAACACAACATCATAATATCACAACATGAAATGCTATGGATTTCCGCAAAGTAACGCCTGATTCTATTAACTATGTAAACACAATACTTATGGTAGGGCTTCCAATCCCGCGGCCTGAATTCAATCTCGGTATTTGCGGGACTACGAATTTTCAATCCCGCGGGATCTCGGTATTTGCGGGGTCCCGCATATTGAAAATAAAACAATTAAGGCAAATAAAACAATGAATTAATCAACTCCACATTTATTTACGTACATATTACTATTAAAATGGAATCAATCAAATAACATGAATAACCAAAAAAAAAATCACATTTTAAACTGATAAATTATTAATTAATTATTAAGTAATCTCGTAAATCTTCAGAAGTTACAAAAACACTGTAGGGTAAGCCGTATTTTGCAGTCATACGTGCAACTCTTTCTTCCATTGAATTTGCACTGTTTTGAATTGGAAAATGGTCCGTGATCTTCATTCGTTTTGACATCGGATTAGGCTGTAATTCTGGAGATAACACACGGGAGGATGAACTGGTCTCGCACTTGACGACGACGCCTTTTCGGGCCTGTTTTTGTTTAAATCCTCTATCTATATGATGCTTAGATTTCAATTGCACTTTTAATCCTTTGGTTGATCTAGCGGTGGTTTTAAGTATAGTACTGCACAGTTTGTATTTTGCCGTTAACGCATCATTATATTTGAGAAAATGCACCCAAACATAAGAACTACCAGAAAAGACACTATAATGCACTGGACTTGACATTTTTATGTTTAATTATAGTATTATAATATCACTGTATCAATAAACTTCACGAAAATACGAAACAGTTAATAACTGGAGTTATTAAAAATATTTCACGCACATTATCCTATTTTGTTTACTTTGATTGAACCTAACAAATGACACTCGCTCGCACTCGTTTCTAAATATCCACGAGCCATGCCGCGCGACGTGAGCGATCCGCTCCGTTCCTTCGCCAGTGCGCCGGCCGTCACCGATTGATCGGCTTCGCGAGACATCGCATGCACGCTTATTTTCAGTCCCGCAATTCCCGCGGATCCCGCGACCGTAATCCCGCATCACGCGGGATTGGAAAATGGCGCGGGATCCCGCAATACCGAGATCTCGGTATTGCGGGATTGGAAGCCCTAACTTATGGTGTCTACAGATACACGAATTTGGTACGGAGCGTACAGCGGAGCGATACGAGCGTGTGTAGGGCAGTCCGGCGAACATAAGAAGAAGGCGAAGAATTCGCCGCTGTCCGCATCGGGTCTGGTCCGCTCCGTACCAGATCCGTGCGTGTGTAGAGCAGTCCGGCGGTTAGGCCGTACAACAGTGTTGCCAACTTAGGGATTTACCCTCCAAAATTAGGGAAAATATCTACGGGGGTTTACTAGGGGACAGGATGTTTAGAGTTTACTCCTTATGAATCAATTTTTATGTAATAATAAAAATATTTTCATGTGTGTGTGTGTATGGGCTACTCATCCCAACTTACCTGTCCGGTAGTTGTGGTATAGTATACGGGTACGCGTCCCCGGCTTCCCTAGCTATTACTGTCCTATCCCTTACCCTCCTGGGCGGTAATATCCTACATTTCCTATTTCCCACTCTAACTTACCAATCTTCCTTTCCACACCACCTATCCTTCCCTTTTCCTATTCCTATCCTCTCCGCAAATCCGTGGGAACGCAATGGATATTTATAAAAATTATTTAATTATCCAAAATGGCGGCGATGTGGTTCGCCACCCATCACATCTCGTTCTCACGGAGGCGAAAAGTGGCCCATGGAGAGCCGCTTCGCTACGTTGAATGTAAGAGGAGGAATGGATGGTAAGAATGAAAGTGGATGAAGCGAAACAAGTATGTAAGGATCGTAGCAAGTGGAAAAAAGTGGTCTCTGCCTACCCCTACGGGAAAGAGGCGTGATTATATGTATGTATGTGTGTATATATAGCCAGGGATATGAAAATGTATTGGGAGTGAAATCAGAATAAGACAAGTTAGTTTTATGTTATTCACGCGTAAGTCTTTATGTTAAACACATTACCTTTCTTTCTAACTTATTATCTCTTAGACCTGTCAATGGTATAATTATCAGGGATAAAGTTTGGGGAGAAATATTTTTGAGAGTTGGTAACACTGACTGTTATCAATGAATTTCGGGAATCATCGCGTCGTTGAAAAACAGCACTGAAAATAGAACTCTGTGCTAATGAAATAGAACTGAAAATCGATTACACGAGTGTCGAGCTTTACGGTCCACTGCACCGTACCAAATCCGTGCGTGTGTAGCGACACCGGATTCGGTCTGCGGATATGGTCCGCTGTACACTGCGTACCAAATTCGTGTGTCTGTAGACACCATTACGGCTGCGCACTCAGAGACATTTTATGCTTACATAAGGTGTCACTTAATAGAGATTAAAATATATTTACTTTTATTTGTCGAAACACTTAGTAGACGTTTTTACTCTTTGAACTCTTTAAGTGAGCATTAAATGTCTATGAGTGCAGCCGTTAGTCTTTTTTACCCGACTGCGCGACGCAAAGGAGTGGTAATGTGTTTATCAACCTATGTATCCATTATTCGACAGCCAATCTAATTTTTCAATGGATCTTGACTGTTTAGTTGTTATATTCCAATAATAGATTATATTTTTTTTCTTCAATAGTATTCATTCAATAATATACTATAGAATTCTAGACCACCGGACATCTAAGTGCTTGTTTTTTTCTTTTCAGTTTTTCATTATGTACTACTTAGTTTGGTTCACTTTTTACGCAGTCGGGTTTTAATTTTTTTTAATTATTATTTTTTTGTGATGTACTATATCATAATTGTTAATAGGGGATCGGACTACATCTGAAATATGTAGTTTCGTTAATATATTCACAAATATTGAGGCATTACTACTTGGTAAATGTAAAAAAATATATTATTTTATGTGTAGTTTACTAATTAAATACATTTAAAAAGTACCAAAAAAATATTTTTTTTTTGCGAAATTGGTAAACAAAACCTACATCAATAGTTTACTCACATCATATGCAAAAACATTAATTATGGTAAGTATGAACTTAAACGCACAAATATGGGAGATATTTACAAATATATTCCGGCGGCCATATACTTCATATACTATAACCTACAAGTGACGTCATTTGTAGGTCGACTTTAGTATGGAGCGTTTTTAGGAGTCTCGCGAAATTTTTTATACAAATCGCTGTACCTTTGAAAATATTGACTTTTGATATACGGTTTCTTCTGAGAAGTTACTCATATTTAAGAGTACTATTCATTTATGCAATAATAATAAAAAAATAGTCCGATTGCCTATTGTTAGTGCTTAAGTTGTAGATGCGTCTTTGAAATCAAATAAAATTAAAAGGACTGCGATGGACCATAAAGCGATAGATATTTCATAATATTATAATATTATGAAACATCTATCGCTTTATTCTTTCCTCACAAAGCAAATCTGCTTATACCCCGCATATCGAAACCTTACGATAAATGGCTAATGTAAAAATTATCGCTCCAGTTGGAGTTGCTTGCGGGATTGATATCTGAAGATTTATATCCGTACCCATGACCCATGATCCATGGCTACCCGTACCCACCCCGACCGATATCTGTGGGTTTTTCTTACCAATGTCCGGTATTTATTGCTCGAATTTGCATGAAACCTTAGCAATGGTATATCCATAAACCAGAGATCGAGTCACCGAAGATGACGGGTCAAAGGCCAGGATAAAATACAGCACAACATCAAAGGCGGAATTAAGAAAGAATTGACTTATAGAAGAAAGAAATGACAGCAAATTGTAGATATTTGGTACGACGACTTAATTTTTAACCGACTTCTAAAAAAAGAGGTGGTTATTAACAAAAATAATACTTAAAGAAAAATCGTAAATCTAAAAATGGCACGGTCCAACCCGGTCCGTGGAGATGAGAAAGAAAAAAAATACGATAATACGTTTATATATTATATAAACGTAGATACATTATATTATTTATTACATTTACGACGGCGGCGGGTGCAGATACCACAGACCACAGACCCACAGACCTGACAGACCACATTCGACAATTTATTACACATCTAATTTATAACTGTTTGTAGCAAATAAGTACTCTGAATTTTGCTAAATATTCGTTTGATTATATTTTATAATAATAATAATTACTCCCCACCGATTTTCGGTGACGGTGGCCAGTTTCATTGAAACCATACCAGTTACGCAGGAGTAATTTTATAGTGCCCAAGTGTGTGTGCAGTACACAAGAGCACTATCTCTTCCTTTTCTCTCATAATCCAGTGGGACGGATAACTGATACGACTGACGAGAGATGAGGCCACAGAACACTATTACGATGAGGCGCAGGTCCGACTTTTTACATGCCCATTCGACGCATTGATAATCTTTCTTGTCAGATAATCAGGTGATCAGCCTGCATAGTCCTAACCAAACTTGGTGTTGTTTGGGGCCATTTTGATATTTGAAGTATGGTAAAATCAAGATGGCTGACATTTGAGGTATGGTGAAAACAAGATGGAGCAATTTTTTCTTGATGAAGAAGATGAATAATCGAATGAAGAATTGTTCTGTCAAATGTACGCCTTTCAATCAAGATTTTGAAATCTTTGGGTACTAAGCAAAGTTGCAAAGTAAAGAAAAAAAAAGTTTTTTTTTTTCATATTATTTTTTTACACAAAACATAAGTAGTTTTAATATAACTACATAAATACACTTAACGTGTTAAAAAACTCCTTGAGTTCGACGGAACCCTTAAAATGAAATTCACCAATCTGGACTTATTATGTAGTGCAAGTAAATATAAAAAACATTTAATTTTTTAATTAATCCTACTAATATCATAAATGTGAAAGTTTGTGAGGATGAATGGATGTTTGTCTCTTTTACACAAAAACTACTGAATGAATTTTGATGAAATTTGGTATGGTAGTAGTTTAGGCTCTGGATTATAACTACATACTATTTATGCCGGAAAATTATCCGATTATATCTTTACGCGGGCGGAGCCGCGGGAAACAGCTAGTTAGAGTATAAAAACAAAATGTCGTTCGAGCAACATGACCCTGATTTGGTGACAGATAGGGACCGCTACAAAATTTTATGAGTAGGTAAAGGTTTCACCTTTGGGTTTATATATACCCAATTTTTTACGTAGTTTGTGCCAAAAGTAGGTTGCCTTGTAAAGGTTTTTATGGACCAGCTGCTACTTTTGTACATTGTATTTTCATAAACTTATTTCGGTATTGGATAATAAATAAAATTTATATCTCTGATTTAAATCAGGATTGATTAATGTAAACGTTAATTATTATATTATTGGTATCAATAAGATTTGAGATGTTTTGTCGTGTGCCTAAATTATATAATCTCAAGATATTTAAAGAAAAACTTAAATTTAACAAGAAATGTTAAAAAAATATTTATTATCACTTTTTCTATATATTTTTTTAAACTATAACTCGTACTTAAATGGTAGCCTATGTTACCCGGGCTTATCTTAAATAATAAATTTATTACGTATCTATTGACACCTAATTTATTAAAAATACTTTCACGCCAAAACTACAGAACCGATTTAAATTAAATTTGGTACACAGATAGTCTAGAGCCTGAGAAATTATATAGGCTACTTTTTATCGCGGGGAAATGTACGGTTTCCTCGGGTTACTGTACTTAAGCAGGCGGAGCCGCGGGCATTAGCTAGTCCATACATAACATAGACTGCAAAAAACCATTACCCTTCGTTTTGGCTTCGCCGTAGTTGGTTAAAAATCGTCGCGTCGCATATCCTGGCGGTGTGAATTGCCCTTACATCAACACCTGGCTTCGGTCTTCGTAATTTACAATCTAATCATTAATCATTCAACGAAAACATAGCTAGTTTTGTAAAAATAAACTCTCCGTCGTATTTTATCTATCATTCGCTGAGTCCATACATAATCCGTAGACAAACAAACTGGGGTTATTTACGTAAAGTGATTTGATTCAGATTAACAAGGCCGATAGGAATAGATCTACAGATTGGGATAAAAAAGTTAGATAAATAAAGTGAAAAACTAATGAAATTACTGAATGTCTGCGAGAATCTGGATAGGTCTCGAAAATTGCTTGCATGGTGGACGTGATGGTGGTAAACATTTTGTAAACATACATTTTGTTTTCGAACTTCACCGTCGAAATTATCGAATGCATCTATTTACTATTAAACCAGTATTACTAGGAAGGCGGTCTTACCGTTAGGCATCATCAATCAATTTTATAATAATAATAATATCTATGTTACTTGTGTTACGGACAACGGAAATATATTTAATACTTTCTATACTATACACATATTTAAGATTTTTATTATATTATACACATATTTAATACACATCCATGACCCAGGAACACAGAAAAACTTTTGAACCCACGACCCCCGGCTTGAGCACCAACACGCTCAACCAACTGAGCCACAGAGGTCGTCAATTTTGACCAGACTCACTGCAAACTTGAAGCGAATGAACTTTAAGTACATGCTGCTATTAATATACCTGAGATGAATTAGCTATCTGCGAACTGTCATCTAGGAAATTGAAAAGCCAAGTCGATAGCGGGAACGAGTTAAGTAGGTACTAGAGAGTACCGGGAGACCCCACTCCAGCTAATTACTACCTCTTGTGGACCGTCTCTAATTAAAAGTAAGCATTAGGGATGGCGATTCTTACAGAAAAATATCGATTTTTGAATCGATTCGAATCGTAACCTGACGAATCGATTCATAAAAAAAATCGAGGTTTAACAGATCGATTTCTAAAAAATCGCTTTTTTCAAGTATGTATTTACAAAGTATAAGTATAAAGTATAAATCTATTTTATGAAAAACAAAAAAGATACCATAATAACTAAATCCATTTCCTTTTCAATGCTTTTAAGAGTCTTCCTTTCATGTTTTAGTCTAACTTTCTACTGAATGAAAATGGAAATACAACATAAAACACTATTCAGGTGCTTCTTAAAACAAATGCTTTTGACTTGCATACATAACCAGTACTTGACACGAGTTACTGGTACACTACGCTGTAAGAGTCAGTTCATATTAGCGCGGAGACGAAACGCAGCGAAGCAAAATTCTGAAAACGTAACATAGCAAATTCACTCAGCTGGAACTATATTGTCCATAATACGTATGGTTGGAGAAAATTCAGAGCACTAAAAAAGAACTTTAACACAATAGAGTTTAAAATCGCACACAGTGTGAACACTCATGTCATGATGTCTCGGTGTCAGGTTTGACATTGACATTTGACTTGATACTCGTGTGTTCGATATTCAACTTTATTATATTAGCACAGAGTTCTATTTTCAGTGTTTTGAATAGTCCCCGACTTTACGATTTAACTAGCCCTATATCCATAACGTAATGCACATATTCCAAAATTGACTAATGACGCTTAAGCCAAGTTAAATTAACTCATTGAAGCCATTTTGACATATTTTGCACTTATGGCTCACTGCAAACTTAACACGGATGGACTAGCGCAAAGTCGAAGCGAAATTTAAATACAGATATTCAGTAACAACGTAATTAATTCTTCTAAGATAAAAAAAAGACGCGCGTGTTCGTGCGCCTATGCATGATCACAGCTTTTTATCTCAAAAGGAATATATATGTCACCGTAAAATTGTAAAAACCGTTAGATTGTAAAATAACTAACGAGATTGTAAAAATATGTCGAAAGATTAAAAACTATTGTTGTTATTAAATGAAAAATCTTGAGTTTTACTATAAAAAGAGTTCACTTTATTAGAGACAAAATTAAACAATACATACGCTCGTAATGTCCACAGAGTAGAGAGCGAGATGTGTCATAGACAACATTAACAGAAAAAGATACAGACTATAGAATGCGCGAAATTTAAATATTCCTATTACAACAACTATATATTTATAATCTAACTAAAAATAATGTGTGAAATTATAGACAGCATATTCGCGTCGGAAGTCTATCAACATTTTACAATCTCACTAGTTTTATTACAATCTAACGGTTTTTACAATTTTTACGGTGACATATCCATTACGTGGAGGACATAAGAATGAATATTCTATGTTACGTTTTCATAATTTAGATTCTCTGCGCTAATATGAACTGACTGTAACAGCGTGTTATACCAGTAACTTGTGTTAAGTGAGATATATAACTCACTTGACACAAGTTGTATATGTATATGCAAGTTGAAAGCATTTGTTTTAAGAAGCACATGAATAGTGTTTTCCCTAACTACCCTAACACGCCACTCTCCCGACGTTACCCGACGCCACACTTTGCTACGCTCGCGGGGAATTAGGTTACGCGGCTACAGACCCAGATTTTAATACGAAACTATTGTATTAAGTTAACTTTAAATCTGTGGTTATGAATAAGAGTTGCCTTACCGAATGTAAGTGATTAATTAACAAGAAATTATAAAACTTACATGATACAGGTTAAGTATATTGAGTAGATGTAGTGTATGTGAATAAAGTTATTAGATTGGCTGTGTTTGGCGGAAAAAAGCGAGCGCTCCTAAGCAAAATGGCAGATTTTGTTAGCGCTATTGAAGTTAGTAAGCGTGTCCTGGCCAAGAAATTTGTAAGTAAACACTGGCAGACACCTGTTTTTTATGCTGTAAACTATGAAAAGTTAAGTCGCAGTAGATGATGAAAAAATTTAAAAAACAATTTCCTCCATTTTTTGTTATTTTTTCCCCTGAGGCATTAACAAAAGACATATCTGGTGTAGTTGAAGAATTTGATTGACAATTTTTTTATAAAAATTCAATGTGAATTTTTTATAGAATTTTTTGATGGATTAACAAGGGGCCTCTACCTGAATCCACGACTTCACGAAATCCGTCATTGTGATAGGTGTAACTACTATTATAAATGTAAAAGTTTTTGAGGATGGATGGATATTTGTTACTACTCTTTCACGCAAAAACTGGAGAACGAATTTTGATGAAATTTGGTATTGTACGGGTATATGTAGTACCTAGTTTAACACATCGGTAACTTTTAAGTCCGAAAAACAACATTGTTCCCGTGGGTGGGGAAAAATACTTTATTCACACAAGCGGAGCCCGGGCAAAAGATAGTTAAAAATGTATTATGTAACAAACCCATAATCGTATTTATAATAATATTAGCATAACTCCAAAGGATACCACATTGTATACGAAATGCTACAAAGGGTCAGACTCGATGAGCACGCAATCACGAAAGTGGAAGATTTGGGTAAAATTAGTTCGCCGATCTCGTGCTTCGCCGAGCATAACATTCGGTGGAAACTGTTCTAAAACCTCCGAAACATTGTAGATTAGTGTACAATTTAATTTATATTATTTGATGACCTCTGTGGCTCAATGGTTGAGCGTGTTGCTCAAGCCGGGGATCGCGGGATCGAAGACCGTCAAAGGAACAAAAAGTTTTCTGTAGTCCTGGGTCATGGGTGTGGTGTAAAAAGGTGAATGATTTAATAAACATCTTAAATATGTGATAATATAAAATTATTAAATATATTTCCGTTGTCTCGTACCCGTAACACAATTTCTTCGAGAACTTACCAAAGAACCAGATTGACGTGGTATGAAGCGTCCAAAGATGTTGTTATTGTTATAGTCTATTGTCTAGCAAATAGATGTTGCCCGCCACTTCGTGCGCGCAAAAGTTAATTTCGCAAAAAGCGTACATTTTTCCGCTATAAAAAGTAGCCTACGTCCTTCCCCGTGGTCTACATATTAGGTTGGGGAAAAAGTTTCTTCGCATTTTATATAACAATTCAAAAGGTTTTTTTATAAAGTTTATTTACAAGTGACTAAAGTATATAGGTGCCATTTTGTTCGATAACTTTTTGCCATCTTGTTAGTAGGTACATGATCCCATTGCTATAAAATTTTTGGGGCTTCTGATGAAAAAACTGCGACAAGTGGTTTTGGCAGTCCTCTTGTGATGTCAACCTGACACTGCCTAAGGAATTCTGCAGCGACCGAAACAGGTGGAAATCTGAAGGTGCAAGGTCAGGAATATACGGCGGATGCATTAACACCTCCCAGCCAAACTCCCGTAATTTTTTCTGAGTGGCTAAAGATGTGTGAGGTCTAGCGTTATCATGGTGAAAAACCACACCCCTTCTGTTGATTAATTCCGGCCGCTTTCTCTCAACTTCTTGCTTTAATCTCATCAGTTGTTCGCAGTACAGTTCAGAATTGATGGTCCTGCCTGGCGGTAACAGCTCATAATGAATAATGCCCTTCCAATCCCACCACACACACGGCATCACCTTGTTGCGAGTTAACCCGGTTTTCGCCACAGTCTGTGAAGCCTGACCGGCCTTTGACCACGATCTTTTTCGCACGTTCTTGTCGTACGTGATCCACTTTTCATCACCAGCTATCAGCTTCTTCAAAAATGGTTCGGTTTCATTACGTCGTAATAAAGAATCACAAATGAGTACCTACATGGTTCATTATGTTTCTTTCAGTGAGCTCATGAGGCACCCAAATATCGAGCTTTTTTGTGTACCCAGCTTTTTTCAAATGCGCCAAAACCGTTTTGTGGTCAATCCCCAGTTCTTCAGCTACATCGTAACTACTAATATGCCGATCTTGCTCCCCTTTTTAAAAAATGGCAACAGTTTTGTCCGTAACAGGGCGACCAGAGCGACGTGCATCTTTGATATCAAAATTTCCGGATTGAAAACGCTTAAACCAAATTTGCGCTACTCTCACAGATACTGCATTAGGTCCATAAACATCACAAATTTTTTTCGCGGCTTGTGTTGCATTTTTACCTTTTTTGTAATAACATTTTAAAATGTATCGAAATCCTTCATAAGAATCACTCATTTTAACAATAAGAAAAACAAATGAAAATCTCAAATTTACCTAATTTGAATTTGGAATTGTCTTCTGTAAAATTAAAACTTTTTAATGACACCAAAATCAGCCAGATACAATTGGTATAGCCCAAGATATTTTATGACAAGTTCATACATACTATAATGCGAAAAGACTTTTTCCCCAACCTATTATGTGCCAAATTTCTTTAAAATCGCTCCAGAAGTTTTGGAGTCTATTCAATGCAAACAAACAAAAGAAACTTTTCCTCTTTAATATATTATACCAATAGATATCACGCGAAAAATTATTCACAAGCAAATGTATGGATGATTGGATGCAAAAGCAATGCTATGGATTTCCAAAATAGAATGCAAAGCTATGTATTTCCGCAAAGTAACGCCTGATTCCAATAACTATTCGGCACCGGAATAATTCAGAGCACTGTAAAAGTGTAAATAGAACTCTACGTTAGTAAAATAGAGTTCAAAATGGAAGTGTCTAGTGTCGAGCTGTCATAATAATTATATGACATTGACGTTTGATTCGACACTTGTGTGTTCGATTTTCAGCTCTACTGTATTAGCGGAGAGTTCTGTTTTTAGTGCTCCGAATTTTCCGCAGCCATTCGGATTCCGGTCAATATAGTCTCGGCCTTAGATTATATTATTGTTTAACTAGACAATTTTATGTGTGGAAAATAAAATCCCTAGAGAACCGTAAATTTTGCCGCGACAAAAAATTTGCCTATGGTCTACTCTATTCATCATTGCGAACAAACCAACATACAAAGAATATTTTCTCTTTGTAAAAATATGTAAAGTGTAGAAAACATCCCACCAAAAACATTCTGTAAAAAACTAGCCAAGTCTCGATAGAGCTGCTTGTTTATCTCTAAAAAGTAGTGAAATCTAGACAAAGTCGTGCCAAGTCTAAGGTTCCTTACTGCGATTTCTTTATTATTATAGTTAATGTTGTGTGACTTGGCCGTTGAAGGGTACACAATGGTACAAAAGGGGCTCCATGACACCATTGCTCCAATACATGTGTTCTACAATCAACAACAGCCTAAAATGAGACACTACTCACTAGCGTCCAATTACCAATACCAGTATGGGCTATTATCTCGCTTAACAAACATAGGTAGTTACAACAGATATACATTACGTGTAAACAAAATTGACTTGTACCCACTTGTAACGTATAAAGAATGTTCAACGGCCAAGTCACACAACATTAACTATAATAATAAAGAAATCGCAATAAGGAACCTTAGACTTGGCACGACTTTGTCTAGATTTCACTACTTTTTAGAGATAAACAAGCAGCTCTATCGAGACTTGGCTAGTTTTTTACAGAATGTTTTTGGTGGGATTTCACTTCTTTTTGTAGAAACGTGGGCATATTGATTTATTTTACTAGATTTCAGTGTAATTTGTTTATTTAATTTGTGTAATGATCGAGTACAATAAAGTTAATCGTTCGACTATTTCTTCTTGTAAACTTGTAAATATAAGTATAAAAGCCAGTCTAGTCTTATCCAGAGTTTTCCTTTAATTTTATTTATATGCGTATCAAAAGCAGAAAGGGTGGCATTCGCCCAGCAGTGGAATGCTACGGACTAGATTAAATTAGAAGATGTGTCCCACTTCGCTAGGTTTTTGATATGACAGTCGATTTTTTTATGTACCAATAGTAGAATGGCATTACCATATCTCTAATCAGCTGAAACCAGCTGAGAATTCTTCATCAGATACTTCAGACCTTCGATTTTTGACATCAAATGAAGCGGCCCACCACCATGTTGAATATTTTTTGTAAAGGCGGTATGTCGATCTCTAATAGTTTGGTTGGGCTCTTGTGTTTTCTAATCAGGGTCACCAGGTACTCCAGATGTTCGATTATCCTAGTTTTTATAGTTTTCCCTTTATGTGGCCATTAAACCCTAACTCTGTACCAAATTTCAGCTCTCTGAGTTCATGAGAAGTACTAGTTCTATTCTGATGATCATGAGTGAGTGACTGAGTGAGTGAGTGTCATAAATTCAAAACTTTGCTTTCGCTTAACTTCGGAACTAAATGACCTACAGACTTAAAATTTTGGATTTTAAGTATGTGATTATAGCTTACTAGATGACGAAAATTTCTGCGTTCTGGTCTTATCCAGAGCTCCTCAAATAGGGGCCTGAAAATGCGGCGAAATGGTTCCAGTAAAGAATGGTACGACAGTGTTTGCTTCGCGCTCGACTTGGCGGGGGCACTGCCGTGCCCCCAGATCGACGTTCTGGTCTTATCCAGAGGTTCTCAAATAGGGGCCTGAAAATGCGGCGAAATGGTTCCAGTAAATAATGGTACGGCAGTGTTTGCTTCGCGCTCGACTTGGCGGGGGCACTGCAGTGCCCCCAGATCGACGTTCTGGTCTTATCCAGAGGTTCTCAAATAGGGGCCTGAAAAGTGAAAATGCGACGAAATGGTTCCAGTAAAGAATGGTTCGGCAGTGTTTGCTTCGCGCTCGACTTGGCGGGGGCACTGCCGTGCCCCCAGATCGACGTTCTGGTCTTATCCAGAGGTTCTCAAATAGGGGCCTGAAAATGCGGCGAAATGGTTCCAGTAAAGAATGTTACGGCAGTGTTTGCTTCGCGCTCGACTTGGCGGGGGCACTGCCGTGCCCCCAGATCGATTATCCTAGTTTTTATAGTTTTCCCTTTATGTGGCCATTAAACCCTAACTCTGTACCAAATTTCAGCTCTCTGAGTTTATGGGAAGTACTAGTTCTATTTTGATGATCATGAGTGAGTGTATAAGTGAGTGAGTGAGTGTCATAAATGCGAAACTTTGCTTTCGCTTAACTTCGGAACTAAATGACCTACAGACTTGAAATTTTGGATTTTAAGTATGTGATTATAGCTTACTGGATGACGAAAATTTCTGCGTTCTGGTCTTATCCAGAGGTTCTCAAATAGGGGCCTGAAAATGCGGCGAAATGGTTCCAGTAAAGTATGGTACGGCAGTGTTTGCTTCGCGCTCGACTTGGCGGGGGCACTGCCGTGCCCCCAGATAATAATAATAGCTCCCTGAGCTGGGAGTTGGTGGCATTTTAGGTATAATATGATTTCATTGTCGTTGATGATTAAATTAAAATTTAATTTAATTTAATTTCATTAGACTATATTAGACTTAATGTAGTCAGTAGCCCAAGCAGGAACAATTGACAGTTACGAACGTTACGATTACGTAGTTACGTAATCGTAACTTTACCGAATGTCAATTGTATGGGCGCTGTAATAATTTTTATGCAATTCTCTTTCGATAAATTACGAACACGTAATTATCAATTGTACCTGCTAACCCCACTGAGACTGTGATCTACAGATAATTATGTGGCGAGCTCAAAGGGGTAAGCACGAACAATTGACGAGTACGTATTCGTAACATTACCAATTGTATAGGCGCTGTCATAATTTTCATACAATTCCCATTCGATAACGTTACGTATAAAATAATACATTAGAATAGCACATAGGCTATTATTAACGCCGCCTATCTAATCATAGTTCCCGCACGTGGGTGAGCCGTCGTTTACGACCGAGTAATGTTAATCTGGACTGTAAAAATGTAATCTGTTGTTTACACTGTCATAAAACGACCGCAGATTGTAATCCAAGAATTGACAGAATTGGTTTTTATTCTTCAAAAGGAGATGTTCCAGTAATGTATGAGGCGTGGGCCAGCACTGAGTACACTTTAATATGTAAATATAGCTGGCTACCTTGACTTGACGACCTCTGTGGTGGTGGTGGTGGTTCAACGCGTTGTGCTCAAGCCGGGGGTCGCGGGTTCGAATCCTGCCTAAGGAACAAAAAGTTTTTCTACGTTCCTGGGTCATGGATGTGTATTAAATATGTGTATAATATAATAAAAATCTTAAATATATGTATAATTGTATAGTATAAAAGTATTAAATATACTTCCCGTTTTCTGGTACCAGTAACACAAATTCTTCGGATACTTAGCACATTTTTTTTATTTATTATTATATAGTAACCATCCTACTCTTTATTTTATTTAATTTCACTTCGTTTCAATTTACATTTAAATTAACTTCGTCAAGGAGAGCAACACAACGTAAAATATAACACGGATCAGATCAGCATATCCAATGAATGTCATTTTGACAATGACATGACTTTTGGTAAAGAAAGACGCATAACGTTCAAGAAGACGTCTCTTCCTACGACTACGTCAAAAGTCATGTTAAAACAACTGTAATTGGCCATATAAATAGGGTTATCGCATTAAAAACCTTTTCAAATAATCATTTTTGTACGAATGTACCCTTCTTCAAATTATTATTTTTTGTAGTTTTATGAAATTCCAATATTTTTCCTATTTATCTATGTGGTGTACATAGAGCTGGCCTAAAATCAAACATCTCCTTTGGGTTAGATATAGGTTAATTGGTACTGTTTGGGGTAAACAGTGGATAATTAGTGGCTTATAGCGTGTGGTCGCAAAACAATTATTATTATCGTCGTAAGATTTCCGAGAAGAATTAAGAGGTACAGTATCGACAAAGTTCTACTCGACCAGCTCCGAAACATTTTCCTGGCACTAGGACGCCTTAAAAATATTGAAACACAAAGTAAACCGCAACGACTACAGACGTAGGTATTTACATGTGAGTATGTGTGCGATCGCACGATTCAACGGCGCTGTTGAGCGATTTTTATTGTATGCCTGACCGAGCGGCAACTAGTTTGATAGTAACTCAGGTACAATTTATAATTTATTTCCTACTAGCTGTTGCCCGCGTAAATACAATATCCAAAAGGAACACTGTACTTTTTCGGAATAAAAAGTAGCCTATGTTTTAATCCAGAGCCTAAACTACTACCATACCAAATTTCAAAATCGGCTCAGTAGTTTTTTCGTGAAAGAGTAACAAACATCCATCCATCCATCCATCCATCCATACATCCTCACAAATTTTCACATTTATAATATTATATACTCGATTAGCCTGTAGAATTTAGTTTCTATCTGCCTGTAGAAAGTTCAATTTTTACACGCTTTTAGGGACCCGTAGTTCACGTCTCGGAACCCTTATAGCTTTGTCATGCCTGTCCGTCGGTCCGTCTTCGGCTTACCGTCCAAACCGTCAGTGTTATGTCCATGATGGTAGTCCATGTAATTAACGTCGAAGGAAAACTATAACCGCTTATATAACTTTGTTAGTTTAGGAGTTATAGGTGGCTAACTTGTAAAATGCGCCTACTTGGAAAATTTCCGTACAAAAATTATGAAATCTATACTAATCATAGATTTATAATTAAAAAATATACTAATATAATAAAGAGGAAAAGTTTGTTTGTTTTCATTGAGTAGGCTCCGAAACTAGACCAATTTTGATGAAATTTGGCACAGATGTAGAGTAGTCCACGGGAAAGGACAAAGGTAATTTTTTATCGCGGAAAAATGTGCGGTTTCAGCGATATTAACTTTTTCGCGCACGAAGTCGCGGGCAACTTCTAGTATTATGTAAACATGTAAAATATTGTTATTATGGTACGGAACCATTCATGCGCAACGCAACCACGAATAAACGTTACATTTCTTCACAATACAGTCATTATTTCATAGTTTTTACAAGGGTCCCCGTTATAGTGGTGTGAATCGTGCACAAAATATTTATTTCCATGTTTTATCCCAACTCTTATACATATTTAATATCGCCGCAGCAGGAGTTTTTGCGCCCTGGGAGTTCCGGAGACCGGGGTGGGGGCGGGAACCGAAGCTATCTAAGTCACGTTTTCGCTTTTTTACCGATCGAAATGACATTTATGAAAAAGGAATATCTAGGTACTATTTTTTACTTTTAACTATTGCAATATTCTTTCGTTAAGACAGAATTTATAAGATTTTTTTCATAAACTGTTTGGTTTTAATAATAACTAGATGTTTACCGTACGAAATCACAGGAAACATCTAGTAAAGAAAAAGGAAATTCCGTGGTAACCCTCATTTTCCCGCGATAAAGAGTGGAGTATGTCCTTCCCAGTGGCATATTCTATATCTGTGTTATACATCAAAATCGGTTAAATAGCTTCAAAGCCTATTCAATGCAAACAAAGATACCACTCTTTTCTCTTTATAATATTAGTATAGATATTTATTATATTATCTATTAGATAATATACAAATGAGATGAGAAATAAAGATATAGCTCACCTTTTCGATATAAATGTAGGCAAGTGCGTAGGTATTAGGTATTATAACGTGCTTTAGGTGGCTTCTAGGTAAATATATTTGCCTTACGGTCTTTGAATCCATAAAAGGGAAAGTGTGTGTGTCTGTCTGTTTCTTCATCTTTCGCGCCAAAACTACTGAATTTAAATCGGTTAAATGCAATTTAGTACACAGATAGTCTAGAGCCTGAGAAAGGACATAAGCTACTTTTTATCGCGGGGAAATGTTCGGTTCCCGTGGGATACTTTATTTACAGTTTTACGTTGTCACGAAATTTGGCACAGATATATCTTAAAGTAGACTATGGGGAAGGACATAGGCTACTTTTTATCGCGGGACGGGGAAGGTTCCCGTGGGTTACTGTACTTACGCGGGCGGAGCCGCAGGCATCAACTAGTCATGTATAATTTTAAATAAGGCTAATTTAAGAGCATCCATCTTGTGCTATTCAAAACACACACTTTAAAACGTTACTCTCTTCGTTACTTACTTCCTTATTCAAATCATTCAAATAAAATTAAACCTTATTAATTTATGAAAAACAAATGAGTCGAAAACACCATATTTCCCCCGTAATTTCTGATCTAAAATCAAAATGGCCGAATCAATAGTGCGCATGTTCGCGTGCACCACGAATATTAAATATAATTTATATTTCCGAGGCATTAGCTTTAGTGATTTTCTCGAGGAAATTCGGCAGCGAATGAAAATGTTCCCCGCTTTTTCGTTAATTACTTTAATGTAGTGTATAATTTTGGTGAATTTCGGGAGACATTTTATGTTAATGTGTGGTTATGGCGTTTTTGTATCAAGGTGGTGGAATGTGGGTTGCTTTTTTTGTATTGCGTTCGCTTATTTTATCCAAAATATTCAATTTATCTATCTTTATGTAGTGCAAGGAATTTTAAATGAATAGAATAAGTATTTTGTAGAATAATTTGGTTGGTTGGTTCATGTTATATATTTTTGGAACGAGAATTGAATACTGATTACGCTCCTCGAATTATTATATTGAAGACATCTATATAATATAACAAATATACAAAAAAATAAAGGTTATAAAATGTAACATATTGTGTTACATTTTATTACCTTTATTTTTCTGTATGGAAATACTACTCGATCGGAGTGATACCACAGTCTAACACCCGGTTTCTGAAAGGCTAATCAAATAGTTGATCAACTAACACGTATGTTAAGTTAACAAGATAGTTAAATCAATTTGTGTTTCTGAAACGCTTATTAGAGAAAAATTTATTAATCATTGATCATCTTGACATAACACGAAGTTTGATTTTTAACATAATCACACGTGTGTGGCGTCCAATTTTACGTTCAATATTTCGTGAAAAGAGTGAAATTAATGTAAGCAAAGTTTAATGAATTACCTACTTATTTACAATACACATTATTATTCAATTAGATTAATCATATCAGGCATAGAGCATTAAAGAAATCTAGTTGAAGCGTTTATAATATAATAATAATAACTCCCCACACCGATCTCGGTTACGGTGGCCGGTTTCATTGAAACCAGGCCAGGTAGGTGTTATTTTATAGTGCCCAAGTGTGTGCGCAGTACACAAGAGCAGCACTGATATTGTTTACAGAAGGTATTTAAAGTGTTTTTATTAAGTTAATTTGGCGCATTTACCTACATTAGGTATGTAGGTATATATTATAAATATATTTAATAACTCCCCCACCGATTTCGGTGACGGTGGCTGTTTTCATTAAAACCAGGCCAGTTACACAGGAGTATTTTTTTATAGTGCCCAAGTGTGTGCGCAGTACACAAGAGTACTCTCTCCTCCTTTACTCTCATAACACAGTGGGACGGATAACTGACATGTCTGATGAGAGATGAGGTCAGCCTGCATTGTCCTAACCAAACTTGGAAAAAATTTTTGTTGTTCCAACGCGGGATCGAACCCGCGATCTCCGAGTCGAGAGCCAATGCTCTAACCACTAGACCACGGAGGTCCCACTGGATTATGAGAGTAAAGGAAGAGAGAGTGCTCTTGTGTACTGCGCACACACTTGGGCACTATAAATAATTACTCCTGCGTAACTGGCCTGGTTTCAATGAAAACAGCCACCGTCACCGAAATGGGTGGGGGGAGTTATTAAATATATTTGTAATATATACCTACATACCTAAAGTAGGTAAATGCGCCAAATTAACTTAGTTAAAATACTTTAAATACCTTCTGTAAACAATATCAGTGGAAAAATGGGAAAAACTCATAGAAAAACTAATATTTTTAAAAGTTAATTCACCGAAATACATTGATCAGTTGACAATAAATTTGACATAAGATTAATCTATGATTACGCCATAAATAGCTTTCCAGAAACCGAAAACAGCGTTTGACATGAGGTTTGGCAATAGTTTTGTTAACTAACACGCTGATCAAATCAAACGACTGATCAAGCTTTTTGCAACTCAATTTACACTTAACAAGAGATTTGACCGCTGATTAGTTAATTTTGGCGTTGATCAGTCTTTCAGAAACCGGGTGTAACTCTAACAGAAAACTAGTTTTAATAAGTAATAAGTAATAGACTAGTCAGATAGGGAAAGAAAGAACAGGCGTTAAAAGTACCCACGCCCAAGAGGCAGAAATTTTGATCCAAACTTATTTGTAAGACCCTGTAAACAATTTCTTGGAAATAAATAAATTCTAATTCTACTATAACTCTCTTTCTTTCTGAATTCCAACACCAAGTGTTTGAATGGATACTGGACAGCGGTTATCACTTACCATAAAACGATTCATCTGCTTGTTTATAGCATGAAAATATTGGTTCATCAAAGTTATCAGTCCTTTAACTTGTAACACACCCAAAATCATATACGATATTTACATTATTAATCCTGTATGATAAACACTGTCGCACCGGACTTTATCTAAATATCAATAAACCAATATCCACGTTCAGTTTACCACCCGGTGCGTTGTGTAGGTACACTATAGTGACGTCACAGTAACGTCATTGTGGTGTCCTTGTATTTTGGGATATATGCGTAATGAGTGACGGATCAAACACAGATTACAGATATAGACTAAGCTGGAACTCACTGATGCGTGCGTCCGCGGTACCACACCAGCTGCGCGCTTAGCAAAACCACAGAATAGAAAATATCCATACTAATATTACAAATAGGAAAGTGTGTATGTTTGACCGTCTTTCACGCCAAAACTACTGAACGGATTTAAATGAAATTTGGTACACAGATAGTCTAGATCCTGAGAAAGGACATACTTTTTATCCCAGGAAAATAAATGTACGGTTCCCGTGAGATACTTTATTTACGCGGGCGGAGCCGCGGACTTCAGCTCGTACGTAATATACTTACGTAAATAGAGAAATAGCTTTCATAGAACGATCCAATCGAACCACAATTTTACAACACAATCGTGGACATGCGGTATGCTTGTCAAATCGAAAGTTAGCTATGTAGCTGTTTATCCGTACCGTTTCGACCAATCAGAGCGCGCTTCACGTTAGTTTGACGTTTACGAGAATACCGTTCGGCAGTATTTTTAGCTTATCACTTTTATTACTACACACTTATACAGTTATACACTTATACAATATTTTACAGTATTAGTAGTTTTAGCGTATCGAGACATGATTATAATAATTGTATTAATGCAGGTTTTATTTAGCGGAATGAAGAATGTTCACTAATTTTGAATTTTAGCTTAATGTATTCTCTGTCAAAAATAAAAAATACATGTGAAAGAATTATTTTGATACGTCAATTAATTTCCAAGTTCCAAGCATTTAAAGTGAGCTCGCGACCGCTGGTCCACGCCCCTGCCGCGTGACGTCATATTGTAACACTCACTTAGTCCGTTCGAGCTCTTCCGTACCGCTAACGTAAACGTAAGGTACGTTTCCCTAAAAATCATTGGATATGTCCAATCCTAATTCTCGGAAAATCCTGTGTTGTGCCAAAATGTACAAGTACTACTATCAAGACGCCGGAAAAGTTTTTTTCCTAGTTCCAACGGACTTAAAAATACGAAAATGGTTGCCTAAATGCCGTGAAAAGGTTAGATCCTATTAGTGAAAAAAGAATGGTTTATTGTTGTGAAAATCATTTTGACGTAAATATAGACTTTTATGTAGACATGGGTATATTATTACATATTTTTAAATTTTATTTACTTGTTGGTAAATATAGACAAACATAGAATCAGGTCAGAGGTGCAAAACCTTTGGTATCAGAATCTTTATTTCGCTGTGTTTATATATAGGTACTTACACTTAGTTTAACTACTTGTACTAATATTTATTCTGTGGTTTAACTGACATTTGAAGAGGACATTATTATTAATAAATAATATTATCTTGGAATCGATAGAGCTATTTTGTATTACCGATTGATTTTTGGGTTCCGTATCCAATGCGTAAAAACCCTATTACTAACTGCAGTCAGTCAGCAACTTTGTTATAATTTTTATTAATATTTTTAACCGACTTCCAAAAAAGGAGGCGGTTATACGTTCTGCTGTATAATATAATATTATATTTTTTTGTATGTTCAACGATTACTCCGCCGTCTGTAGACCGATTTTCAAAAAAAAATCTGTGATGTTATAACATAATTATATACCCTATAGTGATGTTATACCCTATAGGGTATAATCCGAAATTGGTCCTTTTGACATCATAGTGGTGACCTGATGATGGGATGCATGAGGAATCGAGGGAACACCTCGAAATTTATAAGGACACATATGGTGATTTAGACTTTTTCTGAAGTAGTAGTATACCCTGGGTCCAAAAGCACTGAACAGAACTCCTCAGTCTTTAAAGATACGTGTTTGGAAATTTAGGCATTGTTTAAAGAACGACAAGCATATGCCACTATGTAACTTACAGTAATCATCATCATCATCTTATTTACAATACCTAATGGAAGCTTGGCGCGTCTTCAATTATACATTCGATCGTTTATTTTAAACATTCTTAAGATGTATCCTACCAATATTATAAATGTGAAAGTTTGTGAGGATGTATTGATAGATGTTTGTTACCCCTTCACGCAAAAAATACTGAACGGATTTTGATGAAATCTGATATGGTAGTAGTTTAGGCTCTGGAATAAAACATAGGTAGTACTTTTTATCCCGAAAAAAATACAGTGTTTCCGAGAGAGTATTTACGCGGGCAGAGCCGCGGGCAACAGCTAGTTAAGAATAAATTAACAAATATCACTAAAAAGGATATAATTATTATTTTTGAACAAAAAATTAAACCAACTTCCAAAGTAAAAATACATAAAAAGTATGCAATAAAACTTATTCTCTAAATAATTCTCCTTTTAAATTCGGCTAAAATTTAAACTATTTCTCTACTCAATTTTCTTAATTTTGAAGTCGGTACCAGCAAATATGAACGTGAGTTCTATAAAATATTGTAGGATATTGTTTGGGATATTGTTTACGTGAAGAAAGAATAGTAAACACTGCGCGGGACCTTATACACTGCTACAGCCGGACGGGGACTACACGGAGCGTAAAAATATGACGTCATCGGCTGTTCAGTGACCAGCGGGGCAACAAATTTACGCGAACTTTGAATGATTGTAAAATTTAAACTACTAGGTATTTTTAAATAAAACAAAAACTAGTGTATTTGTATATATAAAAGCTTTTGTACTACGAATTTTCAAGTGATTTTACATACCTATGAACATACCTCATTGACCCTCTGAAGTGGTTACATGTTGGGCTCCCCTTAAAAGTAGAAACTTTTAACTATTCATGCTAGGTCATGCTAAATACTCTTTAAGAAAATTATTTTGAGCAAAATCGGACAATAACTTTAGAAGTAATTTAAAAAAAATAACTTTTACGCGTTGATAGTTACGGAACTGATTGATATACTCTTGATTAAATTATTTAACCTTATATAGGCGGAAGGACTGTGCTGCAATTTATGACGGTAGCCTAAAGTGAGTTGGCAGAACGTGTCTCGACTAACATTAATGAAATACAAAAAAATTGCCTTTTCATCCGTCATTACTTATTGAATTACTTATACAGTATTGTCCCAGCGAAGCAACTATGCACTCTTGAAATACAGTCGGTTTTAAATGTCGTATGGTATGGTTGTCCAAGCACATACACACAACACAGTCAGCCTAGTCCAGAGGAATGACTGGTCAATACGTCTGGGGCCAACCATGTGCGGATTTCCTCACGATGCTTTCCTTCACCGTTTGGGCGTCCGTATAGTGTACTTGAGATCTGAAAAAGTCTCATTGGTACACGCCACAACCTGGGATTCGAACTTGCACTCTCTCGAGTGCGAATCAAACGGTCTACCCACTAGACCACGGAGCTCTTAATATTGATTAGACACCTTGATTTTATAAATGTTTTCTATGCCACTTTAAAAAATCTATCTAAAAAATTTAGACGTTGAAGCTAGGCAATATACAAAAAGCTAAACCCTCAGAAGTCGTTGGACGGTGTCCAAACTTGATGCAGTAAACCCCAGAGACTGATTATTTAGAAAGGTTTAGAAAGGTCGGTTATTAGACAAAATTATATTTTTATCAATGAAGGTTTGTTTTGGTTAATGTTTTAGTATCAATATTGTTTTGGAAAAAACTTTGGAAAATTATTTTAAGGCCACACAGTAGTGAACTTTTTTTTTGTGGTAAAATAATATGTCAGAACACATCCAAACTGTACATTACCTACATAGTTAAGCGCAAAATGTAAGAAGAAGACTCCAGTTAAATGGCCCCACTTTTGAGATTTTTGGGGCCATTTTGAAATTTTACGTATGGTGAAAACACTATGGACAAAAAAGTGTCTCCAGTTAAATGTCCCCACTTTTGAGATTTTTGAGGCCATTTTGAAATTTGACGTATGGTGAAAACACCACGGAGAAAAAAGTGTCTCCAGTTAAATGGAAATTTTTTTGAAAATTTTCACTTCTACCGGCACTCCCGGAGTGCAACCCGTTGTTATTTTTTTAAATTTGAACTTTAGAGTTCTATTGCCTCTAATGGTGTCTACAGACACACGAATTTGGTACGGAGCGTACAGCGGATCTGGTACGGTCCGTACCAAATCCGAGCGTGTGTAAGGCAGTCCGGCGAACATAAGAAGAAGGCGAAGAGTTCGCTGCTGTCCGCATCGGATTTGGTCCGCTCCGTACCAGATCCGTGCGTGTGTAGAGCAGTCCGGCGGTTAGGCCGTATAACGGTGTCAGTGTTGCCAACTTAGGGATTTACCCCCCAAAATTAGGGAAAATATCTACGGGGGTTAACTAGGGGGCAGGATGTTTAGAGTTTACTCCTTATGAATCAATTTGTATGTAATAATAAAAATTATTTTAATGTGTGTATTTAGCCAGGGATATGAAAATGTATTGGGAGTGAAATCAGATTAAGACAAGTTACTTTTATGTTATTCACGCGTAAGTCTTTATGTTAAACACATAGCGTTTCTTTCTAGCTTATTATTTCTTAGACCTGTCAATGTTATAAGTAATCATGGGTAAAATTTGGGGAGAAATATTTTTGAGAGTCGGTATCACTGCTCGTTATCAATGAATTGCGGAAATCATCGTCGTCGTTGAAAAACAGCAGTGTAAATAGAACTCTGTGCTATATGCAATAGAGCATAAAATCGAACACACGAGTGTCGAGCTTTTCGGTCCACTGCACCGTACCAAATCCGTGCGTGTGTAGCGACAGCGGATTCGGTCTGCGGATATGGTCCGCTGTACGCTCCGTACCAAATTCGTGTGTCTGTAGATAGCATAAAATGTAAATATTGTGACAGATGGATAAACGTCAACGTGTAACAACATTGTATCTATCATACGCACGGTTGTGTGTGTTATAATAATCTGAGGTAGTTTGTTCTGTTATTTTTATTAATTTTATAAAAAAATTGCTTTCTGTACACCTTTCTCCATATAAACACTTAACTGTGCCAAATATCATATTCCTCCATTCTCACAATTCTCGTAGAACTGCAATGAACATTTTTGCCTTACGCATTAAGGCCGCGTAGACCCAATTTTACATGACTTTGAATCGATAATAAACAAACAAATAGTAACTTTAAAAAGCCAAAAAAAATACACATTGTTGTTTACTTAATGTTCTTTTACAATTTCTGGTTCGAAACATATTATTGAAAACTTCACTCGATCAAAAATAATTCCGAAGAGGAGGCTAAATTTGAATATTTTTCTTTTTGTTCATGAAGTTCATGATAGTTTTACTTTCAAAAATCATATCTACGAAAAGCTAATAACTTAAAAAAGAATAATTTCTGGTTACATTTTGCATGTTGGTTTAATTATTTTAACAATAAATTAATATTGAAATGCAGCGTGCGTAAGCCGCTAGAGTCGCCCCACAGTCGCCCGCTAGGCATTGACGAGGACAGACCTATGTCAGTTTTGCTAGCGCACGGCTTACCCGCGTATTTATCGAACAATTCTTTCGTTTCTAACGCAGTGTAGGAAAGTCAGTTTGTTTTGTTTTTTTTTTTTTTTTTTTGAACTAAATTATACATATCATACACAATAACATGTTATATTTTATCGTCGCCGCGTCATTGATTTTGCCAGATGAGACGACCTCTGTGGCTCAGTGATTGAGCGTGTTGGTGCTCAAGCCGGGGGTCGCGGGTTTGAATCCCGCCGAAGGAACAAAAAGTTTCCTGTGTTCCCGGGTCATGGATATGTATAATACAATAAAAATCTAAAGGAAAGTCAGTTTGTTTTGTATTTTTTTATGTTTCTTTTTATTTTTGAACAAATTCTATACATTCTATACAGATAAATAAAATTGAAGTGTCTGTTTGTAACTTCAAATTAACAGCTTTTCATATAAGGAATCTAAAAGTATATTCGGTACTTATAATAAAATACCAATTTTTAAAATTTTTGTCTGTCCGTCTGTCTGTCTGTCTGTCTGTTTGTTCCGGCTAATCTCTGAGACGGCTGGACCGATTTTCACGGGACTTTCACTAGCAGATAGCTGATATTATAAGGTCTAACATAGGCTACTTTTATTTTAGGGTTCCGTTTAAAAAAATAGGGTTCCGCTTTCGTTAGATCTGCGCAAACGAAGTTGCGGGCATCAGCTTGTTATACATATAACCACACACAATAACATGTTACATTTTATCGTCGCCGCGTCGTTTCTTTTGCCAGATGAGACGACCTCTGTGGCTCAGTGATTGAGCGTGTTAGTGCTCAAGCCGGGGGTCGCGGGTTTGAATCCCGCCGAAGGAACAAAAAGTTTATTGTGTTCCCGGGTGATGGACATATAATACAATAAAAATCTATAGGAAAGTTTGTTTTGTATTTTTTTATGCTTCTTTTTATTTTTGAACTAAATCTATATACAGATAAATAAAAATGAAGTGTCTGTTTGTAACATAAAATTAACAGCTTTTCACATAATGTATCTGAAAGTATATTCGGTACTTACAATAAAATACCAATTTTTAAAAATGTCTGTCCGTCTGTCTGTCCGTCTGTCGGTCTGTCTGTCTGTTTGTTCCGGCTAATCTCTGAAACGGCTGGACCGATTTTCGCGGGACTTTCACTGGCAGATAGCTGATGTCATAAGGTCTAATATAGGCTACTTTTATTTTAGGGTTCCGTTTAAAAAATAGGCTTCCGCTTCCGTCAGTTAGGCGCAAACGAAGTTGCGGGCATCGGCTAGTTATACATATAACTATACGCAATAACATTATCGTCGCCACGTCGTTGCTTTTGCCAGATGATACGACCTCTGTGGCTCAGTGGTTGAGCGTGTTGGTGCTCAAGCCGGGGGTCGCGGGTTCGAATCCCGCTGAAGGAACAAAAAAAAATCTGTGTTCCTGGGTCATGAATGTGTATTAAATATGTGTATAATACAATAAAAATCTTAAATATGTGTATAATATAAAAATTATTAAATATATTTCTGTTGTCTAGTACCCGTAATACAAGTTCTTCGAGAACTTACCACGGGACCAGATTGACTTGGTGTGAAGCGTCCATAGATATATTGTTGTGTTGTGTATTATGAGAAAAAAGTAGCTGATGCGTGGAGTAGCCTTAGTACATTATTGAATAAGCCAGTAAACAGTTTTTATGAATTTGTAACATCTACCATCTTCTTTGCCGTACTTTTCGTTTCTTTTTATTTCGATTTCTGTTTTCACAATAATAATAATAAATAACTTCCCACGCTGATTTCGGTGACGGTGGCTGGTTTTATTGTAGCCTAGCCAGTTACACAGTAGTATTTTTTATAGTGCCCAAGTGTGTGCGCAGTACACAAAGGCACTCTTTTTTTTACTCTCGTAATCCAGTGGGACGGATAACCGACACGACTGACGAGAGATGAGGCGCAGGTCCGACTTTTTACCTGCCCATCCGACGCATGGATCATCTTTCTTGTCAGACAATCAGGTGATCAGCCTGCATTGTCCTAACCAAACTTGGAAACAACATTTTTTGTTGTTCCAGTGCGGGAATCGAAATTAGAACCTACGACCTCCGAGTCGAGAGCCAAGCTCTAACCACTAGACCACGGAGGCTGTTCTATTTACAATAAAATATAAGGATACGTACTCAACATCCGTCATGCTTGCCTTTGCAGAACACACCAAGTCACTCGCAAGTAGGGGTTGCAATCCGGATACTTCGAAATTCGAAAAATCCGGATTTTCATTAAAAAATCCGGATTTTTCGATTTTTTCGAATCTTGGTTACTACTATGAAAATTACATATTTTAATTGTAATTAGTATGTACTCTAGACGTACAATATTTGAATAAGGGATATAATTAATCGAGTGAACAAAAATAAGTTGGTGACGGCACGTGAGCATACTGTATTGCTGAATTTGGCAGCGAATTAATATGTTGGCGACTAAATTACCAAACTGGTGAAATCACTCAAGTGACAAAAAATACAAAAATCGGCAGATAAAAAGTAGGGAAATTTAATCCAATTAGCACCGATGAGTTGGTAGACCATTATACCATGTAAGTAGCTAATAAAGATTTGATTGATAAATTAATAGCTGCTAAAAATTCAATTTGCAAGCTACGGAAAATCCCAGTTTTGGATACTATTGGAGGTTTTTTTTTTCTTTGGTATGGGTATCGTTTTCAAGGTTTTTGGGGGTGCAGAATAATATGAAAATAAAATCCGTTTTAAAATTCCAAAATGGCGTATATTTTTTTTATATTAAAAATGGATGTCTTTTTCCATGTTTCATAAGCTGATTATAAAATTGTCTTCCAATGAAATTGGATTTTCCAAAATGGAGACTATCCAATCTTCGTAAAATTAACATGTAGTTTGAAGAGGTGCCAGCTATGTAAGGTATAGAAACTTTTCGAAATTCAGGATTTTCAAATTTCTTTTTTTGGCATTCATGAAAAAAATATGCGATTTCCGGGTTAAGGGGGAGGAAATTTTTATTATTTTTCCAGTAATAGTATTATTTTTCCGTTTCTAAAATCAATGTTCTACTTTGACACGAACAGTGTATAAAGCTATAGAAATTTTGGAAAATTCAGGATTTTCAAATTTATTTTTCTTCCATCGTGAAGAAAATATGGTGTTGCGGGGTTTTTAAGGGGAGGAAATTTTCATTATTTTTTCAATAGGATGCACCGTTTCCGAGATAGAATCAATTTTATAAAAAAAAATTAAATGCTCTACATTGAGATACGAGGGATGTATAAAGCTATAGAAATGTTGGAAAATTCAGGATTTTCGAATTTCTTTTTCTCTCATCTTGAAGAAAATATATGGTTACGGAGTTATTAAGGGGGAGGTAATTTTCATTATTTTTCAAGTAGGATGCACCGTTTCTGAGATAGAAGCCATTATAGAAAAAAAATACGATAATGCTCTACTTTGAGACACGAACGGTGTAAAACGCTATAGAAAATTTGGAAAATTTAGGATTTTCAGATTTTTTTCTTCCATCATGAAGAAAATATGATGTTGCAGGGTTTCTAAGGGGGAGGAAATTTTCATTATTTTTCATTAGGATGCACCGTTTCCGAGATAGAATCAATTTTATAAAAAAAATATAAATGCTCTACATTGAGATACCGGGGATGCATAAAGCTATAGAAATTTTGGAATATTCAGGATTTTCGAATTTCTTTTTCTCCCATCATGAAGAAAATATATGGTTGCGGGGTTTTTAAGGGTGAGGTAATTTTCATTATTTTTCAAGTAAGATGCACTGTTTCTGAGATAAAAGTGATTATAGAAAAAAAATATGGCAATTCTCTACTTTGAGATATTATGAGCGATGTATAAAGCTATGGAAATTTTGGAAAATTCAGGATTTTCAAATTTCTTTTTCTTTCATCATGAAGAAAATTTGAGGTTGCGGGGTTACTAAGGAAATTTAAAATGGATGACTTTTTTGTAATCAGCACCCCCAGAAACCAACAAAGGGACAACCATATTATTTTTATAAAATTAAGTATGTCCGCCATATTGGAATTTCAAAATGAATGTCATTTTCGTATCCAGCACCCCCAAAAACCTGGTAACGACACCTATGTTAATTTTGCGAAAAATGAATTACCGTTATTTTTAAATTTCAAAATGAATCTACACAATATCTACACCCCCCCCTAAAGTCGAGGAAAATTAAAAATTGGGAATTTTGTACGCTCCTTTGTTTTTTTTATGTGCGCTGGTTTTGCTGCTTGTATGTTTTTTGAGTTACCTACATTACGGAAAATATATGTACCTATTCTTAAATTAAATGTGTACTCACAAATTGTCGCCAAGATGGTTATTTGTTCGCTAATATAATATCTGTCTGCCAGTTTGGAATATTCAGTGGTATTATTTAGTCACCAGATTTGTAATTTTTTATTCCTTACATTCTTTAGCCAACATGGTAATTTAGTATTAAATATTCGGTATTTTCACATCCAAAATTTAATTGTTTTGTCGTGATTGTTTTCCGTAAGTGTTTCGTGTTGTGCGACAAAATCCGTAAGTGTTTAAAACAATGAACAATATTCGCGTAAACATAAGAAATCAATATGTTTTGTCGTGAGTTTAAATACATGCCTTTGGATAATTTGATATTATTTGTTGTCCTGTTGAAATTCTTGACACATTTTTCCATTTATTCAAGTTATTTGGTAGAACATAGTCAATCCATTAAATGGTGATGCGAGGGATGAAGATCTGCTAAAATATTATGGCCGCTATATATGTATATGTATGGACTGTTTCTAAGATACTTACCATTTTATATTTTTTCAGTAGTAGTACAGTTCAGTAATAGGTGATCCAATTTATAAAAACACTGAATATGGTTTCAGTTTCAATTGCACAAGTAGTAAGAAGTATAATAAGCAAATCCAAACCCAATTAAAGCTCTGTATTTTTATATTTATTGAATTCTTACTAACGAAAGTTGAAACATATTATTGCAATTTTAATTTCTGTAATCATAGAATGCCAAATTAATATGACAGCTTAAAAAGAAATGTAGTGGTTTAACTATATTTAATTATCTTCTAAATAATGAATATCTAAGTCCAAATACCTAAATCTTATCTCTATGATATCAGGAAGAAGTTTTGGAGTCGATAATACCTGACTGGTTGGTTTAAGATTAGAGAGAGTTTTGCCGAATGAATGAAGGTAATATTTTTTTTTATTATTAAAATTAATTTGATTGAACTAAACTAACCTAAACTTACGAGTCAGTAGCAAAACTAAATGAAAATCAACGCTCCTGTTTTTGCGTAGAAATAATTATTTTTAGATAATATTTTAAAGATAAGATATAGGTGTCAAAAATAGCACCAACGATTTGTGTAAACCACTGTTTTTTTTTTTAAGTAATGTAGTTTTCATCTTATAGCGGAAACTTCAAAGTGCAATGAAGAGTAAGATGTTACTGTTTATTTGTAAGAAAAATGTTAAAATAAAGATCTTACAACAGTTATAGATTTTAAGTTGTGCTTAGAATTGCTTATTATACTTCTGTTAGTTACCGAGGGAATTAAAAGCACCATTTACGTGTTTAATTATTACCCAAACAGGTGGGTGGTTTTTAATTTCAATAACTCAAAAGTGGTCCAATTTCGTCCATACAAAATTATGTGTTCAGCCCCATGCTTCAAATGATTTGTCTTCACTCCCCGGATCTCGATTTAAAGGATTTTCAGTTTCCTACGTTTTATTAAACTGTATTAATTTTCCTACGTTAGTACTTTCACATAGAAATTATACTTTACGAAAACGGTAGTGGTGAACTGTGGCGTAGATATGTAAAAAAAGCGTTAAAAAGATCACAGGCTATTCCACTTTTTTATAATTCTTTCTGCTGGAACATTTAGTAAATAACAATATATACATACCTTATTTAAAATAATATACTAACTATAAAACTGAACATTGTAGGATTTGAAACGTAATCAAAAATATTTCTAAAAATGAAAAAATAAATATAATTAAATATATAATTTTGATATAATCTCATTATGTTTTTATTTATTCAGATTGTAATTCTAATACTTAAAACTTAAAATAAGAATTTATTTAAATTAAATTATAAAAAAGTAACTCTTTTTTTTACTAACGAGTGTAAGTTTTGCTACAACATAGTAGTAAAATTAACATTAAAGTTTTATAAAATATGCAACAAATTTAAAAAAAATGAAAAAATCTTAATTATCCGGATAATCCGGATTTTTGGGAGAATAATTCGGAAATCCGGATTTTCAAAAAGTCAAACGTTTGTGGAGGTTTGGATTTTGCGGCAAGTGGCAAACGTGCGGACTCGGCAGTAGGAATACATTTTTTGCAAGTGTCTGCCTAAGCAGTTACCATCAAATCGTCAGCACCTACCTGATACAGTATTTTTATCTCACGAAACGACACGCACTTTAGTGACCACACGAGCTAACGATAGGTACTCGTCTCCATGCACACATCGAACACAGCGTGTTGCGTGCGCTACGTAAACGGCTCAAGTTACCCAAAAAATATGTATAAAATAATTATTCCTCTTTAAATGATGTAAAAAAATCTTTTAAGATTGACTCACTATAACCTTTTTTATTGTAATCAAATTTGGTCGAAATTAATGCAGTATTGCGCCATCAGTTGACGCGGACGAAGTCGCGGGCAACAGCTAGTCCATACTAATATTATAAATGGGAAAGTGTGTGTTTGTCCGTCTCTCACGCCAAAACTACTGAACCGATCTAAATGAAATTTGGTACACAGATATTCTAGAGCCTGAGAAAAGACATAAGCTACCTTTTTATCGCGGGGAAACGTACGGTTCCCATGGGATACTTTATTTACAGTTTCACGTAAAAACCACTAATCCGATTATTATGAAATTTGGCACAGTTGAAAAGTAGTCTACGGGGAAAGACAAAGGCTACTTTTTATCGCGGGGAAATGTGCGGTTCCCGTGGGATACTTTATTTACTGTTTCACGAAAAAACTACTAAACCAATCATCATGAAATTCGGCACAGACATAAAGTAGACCATAGGGAAGGGCATAGGCTACTTTTTATCGCGGGACATATACGATTCCCATGGGTTACTGTACATACGCGGGCGGAGCCGCGGGCATCAGCTAGTAATTGAATAAAATTTAAGCATTTTTTACTTAGGTACCTACCTATAATATCTATTCAAATTATGTGTGCTATGTGTTGCATTAAATAATAAATAAATAAATAGTTTTTATTTTCGAACAACACAGGCTCATTTTTGTTAGTATCACTTACAAACTAAACTTAATAATATCTAATGTTAGTAATAACGCTATACCTTAATAATTAATTAATATACCTTTGAGGCATTCCCTGCGGTATCATAGTCCGCACTAAATGTCTCAGGACATAGGACTTGGGATCTTCGGCAATTACTTTTAGGATGCTGTTGCCGCTCTCCCGGAGCCTTCTTACAAGAGATGCTACTTTTTTTCTAATAATGGCGTGGAAACCATCAGTGTTAGTGTACGCAAACATTTCCGAGGCACTGCAGAACCGGGGGAGCTTCAACATCATCCTATAGATATTATTGTATTGGACTCGTATAGAGTCTAGCGACCGCTTCGTACACCTGAACCACAGACTTCCGGTGTACATGCTCTGACAGTACGCTTTGAAGAGCGTAATTTTGACCTGGTCAGAGCATCGTGCAAATCTGCGAGCCAGCATGTTGCCTCGGACCGCCAGCGCCCTACGCTCCCTCTCCACGTCGTCATCGTCTTTAAGGTCGTCGGTAAGAATATGTCCTAAATACTTAAATCGTGTAACTTGATTAAGCCTGGAGTTATTTAATATAATAGGCGTAACTGTATCTGGACTCTTCCCACCCACAGCCCTAAAGACCATGATCTCACTTTTTTTAACGTTATATATTAGACCATGAGATGCGGCGTATTGTTCGCAATACCTTAACAGCTCCCCGATTGACCTCGCAGTCGGACCCAGCAATACCATGTCATCCGCATAGCTCAGGTTATTAACACTGATACCCCCTACACGGCAACCGACTCGCATATTGCTAAGTCCAGCTATGAGGTCATTAACATACAGGTTGAAGAGCTTTGGCGAGGTCAGGCCCCCTTGCCTCACACCGCACTCCAACCTATATAATTCGGAAAAACTGCTAGCCCACTTGACCTGATTTATTTGATTCAAGTACCAGTATTTAAATATTCTAATTAGTCCACTCGGCATACCCCTGTCCTCCATCTTTCTCCAAAGCACATCGTAAGATACAAGATCGAAAGCCTTGGAGAGATCTAGAAAACAGGCGTATACCGGAGTCTTACGTTCAGTATAGTATTGGACAGTATGCTTGAGCGCCAGGATTGCGCTTTCCGTAGAGAGTCCGGACTTAAATCCGAACTGAGCATCGTGTAACAGCAAATATTTATCCAGACACGACTCAAGCAAACTATCCAATACTTTCGCTATAATGGTGGCCAAGGAAATAGGACGATAATTGGCCTTGTCTGCTATATCACCTGTCCTGTTCTTCACTATGGGTACCGTTACTGTTCGCATTAAATCGCGAGGCAAATATGAATGTCTGACACACAAAGTCAAGAAAATGGACAGCACCCTAGGTAAGTGCACTCCAGCATATTTGAGATGCTCGATGCTGAGCCCGTCGTGACCAGGTGATTTACCTCTACTCATACTTTTTATGACTGTTTTTATTTGTTTAGCAGAAAAATTAAGAGGAGGTCCTTTTTCTAGCACGCCAGTCTCAACCTCGACCATTTGATTTGGAGGACCCAGCGGAGATTGAACTTTAAAATGATTCATAAATAAGTTAGCAACCTCCACCGGGTCACTCTTGCCACCAACATTTGCTGGGAGACCAGGCTTAATATCCAGCTTGCCCGTGGATTTCCAAAAATTACCAAAATCTTTATTGGCCCTTTGTTTAGCAATTTTGTCCATTTTGAGTTGCTCTTGATGTTTTTGGCACCACTTAAGACGACTTTTAAATATTTTTGCTGATTTATATTTTTCCTCGTACCAGTAACCGGATTTTGGTCTACCCTTATCCAGCCACTCTCGGTGTTTAAGCCTGGCTTCCCTATGCGCTTCACGCACGTGTTCATTCCATCCACAGACAACTTTTTTAATATTATGTTTTTGACAAGTGACTTTATTAGTTATTACCGCCGCATCGCTCATTATTGAAACTATTTTATCATACATTTCATCTAAAAATTTCTTATGAGTAGCTTTACCACATGACCCGTAACTGCACTCTGCGAACAATGGTGGAAAGTCCACCTCACGTAATCGTTTGTCACATAGTTGTCGATATTCATTTATTTGAGTGTTAACTCTCTTCCCCCAAATCACTGCACTGCGAACCATATTGTGATTTTCAATAGTTGGTGCGATTGATCGAAAATTGCACTCAATGACTAGTGGGAAATGATCAGACACAAAAATATCTTCAACAATAATTTTAACATTAGTAATTGTTCGCCAGGCCGACTGAGTTACTACGCAGTGATCCAACCAGCTTTCTGACGCATGAAAGTTATCGTAATAAGTGAATTTATTTGAATTTATTCCTAAAAACTCAACATCGGCACATAACCAAAATCTTTCTATACAAAAACTGGCAAGATCAGTATAGAACAATTTGCCTGGGTGAGCGTTAAAATCGCCCAGTATGAACACAGTCTGAACATTACTATTTTCTTCAATAGCGCTAATTTCACTCAGGACTTCGGTAAAAATAGGCAAATTGTCTCTTGAAATAGTAGGCATATAAACACAGAATATCAATATAGACCGCCCACCTACGGATGCTTTCATTGCAAGGAGCCTAGTACTACAACAGTCTATAATAGATACATTGTCAAAAATCCCCTTCCTCCAAAGAATGGCCACCCCGCCGTATGGCCTTCCGACTAATAATTCAGTACAGTCGACCGAGCTTTTTCCAACATACTCAAAATCTGAGGATACAGTACCTAATAGTGGAATATCGTGATTTAGTAGCCATGTCTCCTGGAGGCATACAACATTCGCTGTTAAGCATAACCTTTTTACATCATCAATTGAATTCTTAAAACTTTTGCAGTTATAACTAACAAAATTAAAATTACAATTAAAATTATTCCTGGTATTAAGACTATCCATAGTTAAAATTAAATATACTAACTAGCAACAATATTATAGTCATTTTGTTTAGGCCTGTACGCAAAATTTACAAAACGACGAAAGGTAATTCCGTCCGGCCAAAAATCATCATTTAAAAACAGTTTAAGCTTACCTTTGGAAACATATAATTTGAATGCGTTGTATTTACGATTACTTTTCATATTAATCATTTTCAAAGAAACTGTTTCATTTGTTTTTTCTTTGATGTAACTTACAATATCCTGCGCGCAAGTTTCCTTGCTAACATTAGATATAAGCATTGGTACCTTTACGTCGGCTGCTTTAAATTTACTGTCCGGGCCTAACACTGCACAACCCTTTTGTCCAATCAGTTTATATCTATTTTTATTTTTAGACTGCACTACTTGCCACTCAGAGTTTTCGTTCGGTATCTGCGCACAGTTTTTAACTATCATACTCGAGTCTTGTTTATTACGCTTATCAGTAGAAACAGCTGTTAGATTCATAGACGCAAGGCCAAGGTCACAGCTCGCGGTACTGCATATTCCTGCGCCACTCCCCGCACCCTCCCTAGACCGGTTCCCTTCCTTATACCGCTCCGCCGATATCTTCATCTCGCTCAAACTAGTACAGCTTGGCTCGGTTGTCCCTCTCGCACCATCCATGATAACACAAGGCTCCGGTATTCGCTGCAGCTGATCGTCAGTCTCGCTCATTTGATCGCGTTGAAAGGAGACAGCTCCATGATCGAAGTTGGTTTGTGAATGACTAGACGCTGAGTGTTCGTTATTTTGAATGATTTGTGGTGATGAAGGTTGCACTTCTTGTGATATTACAGGAACATACTGTAGTCCGACAGGGCCACTGCTAAGTTCATAGCTATCTTCTTGTAAATAAGCACCTCTCTTGCTATTTACAAATGCATTTGTACTATGATTGTCAACGATAGATGCATATTTCATATCATGTACTTCTTGTTTAAGTGATTCAAATACCTCAATCTTAACACAGGTTTCTTGTAACGCCTGCACTTGATTTTGAAGCTTCGAAATATCTTTTAACAGACGAGTACAGTCGATATGATCGAAACCGACACTCGGTATAGTATGTAGATCCTTGGCTACGAATATTGGAAAACTTTCTGGATTTGCTGACTTCATAAGGCAGATAATGTCATCTAAGTCTCTCAGCTTCCTCTGCTTGCCATCTTTACGGCGCCTAGGCATTTTCTTCTTTGCATCTGGTAAGGATTCAAAGAGCAGTACTTTAGCATTTGCAATACTCTCCACGTTAAATGATGAGGTAACTAGCTGGTGTATAGACTCTTCATCCATGTAGTCCAAAACATTCGTTAAGAACGCTAGTAATTCGTTGATCACTACATTACAATTAACACACTTCAGTATCGTAGAACTCATCGTTCTCGCGTTGTAATAGTCACCGCGTCGACTATCAAACACGTCCGCGCATAGCCGAGAACGCGCGAAGACCAATTATTGAATACCTAATTGTCGTAACATAACAACGCGATTTGTTTTGTAAGTGTAAAACAGTTACCTATGGATTTTATTATCTTTTTCAATACAGATAATAAAATAAGATGACCTACTGCCAACACGACTACACTGTAACACTTTGGGTTCATGTAAGTTCACGCCGGCGACGTAGGCGCGCGGCTCGCTTTGCGGCAATTGCGGGCAACTCTTGGAAGCGTTAAATGCCTATTTCGCTTGGTCTACCCGGCCTTAATAAAATAACTATAATTCAATGTCACTTTACTTTCAAATATACCGATCAGGTAAAGGTAGATACTAGATAGGTAGGTACCTATACATGAGCTCGTAACTACTTATCCTTACGGTACCTACTGCATTATAATATTAATTTTACCAAGTTCAGGGTTAAACAAGCGCTGTAGAGTTAAAATAGCTACGAAAATCGATACCCTGAGGACAGCGGCCGGTTTTGGTTGTTATATTTATAAACTATCGATTATTTAAACTGCTGGTTAGAAGGCAGTAAAGGTTTACCGTGGGCATGGGTTAAAGGAAAAGGAACAGATAAACAGCTACATAGTTAGCTTTCGTTGATAGCACTGCTACAAACATACGGTGTGTCTACGATTGTGTGGAAAAATTGTCCGTTGAAGGGGACGTCAAAATTTTCAAGTTTGGATCGATGTGGATAGTTTTATAAAAGCTGTTTCTCTGTAGGTAAGCGTTTTATATATTTTCTACTTTGTGCCGTGGGAGAGTCACCGGCACGAGTAGGCCAGCTCGACCGAGATAAACCACGCTGAAATAGCATTGTGATTCGACTGGGTAAGTACCGGCGGCCCATTGGAGGTTGGGGTTTTAAATTCTATAAGCGTTATTTCATAACCTATATGGAAATAAAAATTTTGAGTTTGAGATTAAAGACCGGGATTGCACTCGGTACTCCCTTGGCATTGCAGGTGATAAGTACCATCAGACGATTTGCCTTCGGATAAGTGAGTACTACAAAAAAGTAATGTTTTGTTTCTAACGCTGAAATCTATATATTATCTATTATCTTCTATACAATATACTAGCGACCCGCCCCGGCTTCGCACGGGTACAATGTATATATCTGTATAATCTATGGGTACAATACTGATACTAATCCTACCTCATAGATCTAAACTCCTCTCCCGCACGCACACCCCATTGCCAGCGTTGGTGACGCCTACTTCGCAACGGGCCGTGGAGCAGAAATCGTAATATTTTAATTTCGCCATAACTTCAAAACCGAACGTCCAATTTTAATCATTCAAAGACCAAATATTATCTACATAAACTGTACTTAGTGATGAAATAATTTATTTTGATAAGGATTAATAGCACGAGTAAAATAAACGCGTTTAAATGTAGTCCAAAACAAAAATCTAAATAAAAAATTGTTGTGCCTCACTCGACATAGATAGGTATAGTGTGTCGCGGACTTTTTTGTAGATATTTATAAGATCTACAATTAATTAGAACATTTTATGGTTCTATCTTTTATAGTTTAGGCAGCGTACGCAAAATAAGTAACTTTTCTGGCTGATTTTTTACAACTAATCGTAGAGACCTGAAACTTGAAGGGTAAATACTCTTTTTATGACATAGGCCGATAAGAATGGATTTTCTGAAAATTGCTCCTAAGGGGGTGAAAACGGGGGAAATAGTTTGTATGGGGCAACGTGATTCCTTAGTCCAATCTACTTCAAATTTTGCACAAACATTTTTTAACAGAATGGGTGGAATACGCGTTTCTCATTTTTTTTTTAAATCTAAATCACTAACTGGTTAAAAAATGGAAATAAATTTATTTGGAAGTGATTTTAAATCATTTGCTTTAAAGTTGGTATCAATACTTATTAGTGCTTTTGATTTAAAGTCCTACTCACAGGCGATCGATCAATTTCGTCTTTACAATAAAATTGGAAATAATTTACTGGATTTGTGTTTCAAATAAATCGATTTAGGTAAACAATGAAGTATATATCCTGAGATCCGATGCCCGTCTAACTACACTTGTCACATAAGTTATACAACTATTAATTTTTCAAAGGAGTAAATAAGGTGATAAAATATTGTATGAAAGCATGATATTGTCTCGTATGAATTGAGTACGAAAAAATTAATAAGTTACGTATTGCAGGATTTTCTAAAACCCAGCCCCTAGGTGGGTAAAATAAGGGAAGAAAGTTTAAAACCTAATTTCACGTGGGCGAATTTTCAGGAAATTAATGCTAGTAATATAATATAGGGCAGGACGATTTATAGTCGGAATAAAAAACCAATTTATGCATAAAAATGAAATTCTATTGACCCCAGGCCCTGCAACTCAAATTCAAATCCAATTTTCCTACTACGTAAGCCTCAGAAAAACTGGCGAATATCTCATCCTCTCAATATTCCGAGCATACGATCTGCGTGATATAAATGGCTCACAGCCGTTATGGAGAAGGGTATTCTTACATCCCGAATAGACCGCCCTAGATAGGTATTGGTTTCTTAACATAATATTTTTTGCCTTCCTCCTTGCTTCTATTTATTTACCTACTCACATAATATAGTATCTTTCTCCAATAATTCTTATTTATATAAGGTATGGTAAAATCCATTACGGATATAATATACTGCTTATGTAAAGACGTTTATGCAGATAAATAATTGTCATAATCGAATCATAGTCATGTGCCTGAAGTATTCGTAATTGATATTTGAAGACTATGTATACAAATACTGTCATGGGATACTCTTCCCAACTTACCTGTCCGGTAATTGTGGTATAGTATACGGGTATGCGACCTCGGCTTCCCTAGCTATTACTGTCCTATCCCTTGCCCTCCTGGGCAGTAATATCCTACATTCCCTATTTCCCACTCTAACTTACCAATCTTCCTTTCCACACCACCTATCCTTCCCTTTCCTTATCCCTACCCTCTCCACCAATCCGTGGAAACGAAATGGATAATCAAAAATAATTGAATTATCCAAAATGGCGGCGATGTGGTTCGCCAAATCGCCACCCATCACGTCTCGTTTCTCGCGGAGGCGAAAAGCAGACCATGGAGAGACGCTTGGCTACGTTGAATGTAAGAGGAGGAATGGATAGTAAGAATAAAAGTGGACGAAGCGAAAGATGTATGTAAGGATCGTAGCAAGTGGAAAGAAGTGGTCTCTGCCTACCCCTACGGGAAAGAGGCGGTCCTGCCTAACCCTACGGGAAAAAGGCGTGATTATATGTATGTATGTATGTATGTATGTATGTATGTATGTATGTATGTATGTATGTATACAAATCCTTACTTATAATATAAATGTGAATGTGAGTTTGTTTGTTTGGTTGTTCCACTTTCATTTAAAAACTACATAACCGATAAACATGAAATTTGACATAGAGTAGACCACGGAGAAGGTCATAGGCTACTTTATAGCGGCAAAATGTACGGTTCACGGTTCCACGGGATTTTTTTACACGCACGAAGTTACGGTTATCATCTAGTAATATCATAAAAAATAAATATATTTTGTATGTTTGTTTTTAAGCATTAAATAGGCTCCCAAACTACTAGACCGACCATATACTAAATATTAGGTACACTGCTTTACAGGGGCGAAGGCCTGTTCTCCTTCATAGGGAAGCCCTAGCCTGTATAGTCGACGTAGGTGTTTGGATGAGGGCCTTGAAAAGGTAAGTGGTAAGTGAAGCCCATAGGAATGGAGTTATTCCTATAACTCCATTCCTATCGGTTTCACTTACATAGGGTTCCTACCCCACGCAACTGCCGCTTTACTAGTATAGGTCTTACATAAGATTACTTTGGTTGCTATTATGCTATTTATAACTTCGGCTTACAAGTCTTCGGCTACAAATCTGTTTACGAAATTCCTCAATTAATAAACTCATTACCGAGTTGAGAATTAATACAACAGACGACAGCTGTGATCCATCATCGTAATTACTTCGTTTAGAACTGGTTCGTCAATATCAATCAATCATCAATCAATCAATCTGTCAATCTTTAGGTTTAGTTGATACAAGACTAATCTAGGTTCAAGCCTAATCCTGAGTAGTTATTAGTTTGTGTAGTTTTATTCTTAATGTGATCGATCTTCCAATTTGAGTCTCGGGTCTAGCCAGTCTAAACTTGATAATTCATAATCTTAGAACTGTTTTAATAGCTTTCAATCATAATATATTTTCAGGAGAAAAAAGTTATAGTTTGTGGCGGACCAATCAGCATACAGTCCTGAATCGCGCTATCGAAGTTTCTGAAGTTTGGGAACTATAATATATACGACATCTGAAATACATACAAGTGGGGCTTCGGCCTGACCGGACATACCACCTCCCTTTGAGGCTTGCCACCACTATTCCCACAAGTTCACTAATGGATATAGAAAAAGCTATCTTACTTTTTAGCATTAATAATATAATATTCGAGCTACATCATCTAAGTAAAAAAAGTAACCGTGTATGCCAAAGATGTCAAAACTCAAGATAGGCTATGACGTACATTTGACAGAACAAATATTCATACAGTAAAAAGTAACGCCATCTTGGTTTTCACCATACATACTTCAAATGTTAAAATGGCTCCAAAAATCTCAAAAGTGGGGCCATTTTACTGGATACACTTTTTGCCTCAATATGCTTCGTCTTTAATATAAACGTCTATGGTATAAGCTGCATATTATATTTAAATACTCGTAGCTATCTCGCGTCAAAATCTAAGCCCTAGTCATATGGTTTGTTTCAAATGCAATGTTATCAACACATTATTATTATCAATGTGAAATGTAGGTCGAAGCGCGTAGGATCTAAATGTTATACGTGCCCCTTGCGTATTGAGATTTCCAGCACGCATAGCAGAACCACCGTATAAATCATAGATATATAATATTAAAAAGAGGTAGATATGTTATAAACGCGTAAAAATGAAGACTCGAATTGGCCCGAGTCGGGCCAATTTTGGTTAGTGTGCTCCGCGAGTAATAGCGTGTTTTGTGTTACTATGCGACGTTGACACATTGACACGCGTCCCATGTCAATGTGTGTCGTGGAACAGAAATATTGTCAGTTTTGTAAGGATATAACATATCTATGTAATAATTAATCAAAGGTAGAAATCGAAACCGGGTTTCTGAAAGGCTAATCAAATAGTTGATGAACTAAAACGAGTTAACTGGCTTGATTTAACAAGCCTGTTAACTCACCAACGTTACCTAATGTGAGTCTCTAAAAAGCTAATTAGTGAAAATTTTACTAATCATTGATAATCTTAACATGATGCATTTACGCCTTAAATAGCTTTCCAGAAATCGAAGACGGCGTTTGACATGTAGTTTGACTATGGTTTTGACATAAATTTGTTATCTAATACGTTGATCAAACGATTGATCACATAGATGTATAATAATCAAAAGAGGATTTATCAAGATTTTTGCAACTCAATTTTCACTTGACAAGAGTTTTGACCGCTGCCTAGTTAATTTTGGCGTTAGTTCGTTAGCCTTTCATGTCTATTCTTGACGGGAGTGCATTTCTGTCAAGCGGTAGCAATGATACCCGCTTGCGCGCGTACCCGCTGCTGTCACTGCCCGCCGCCGCACCACCAGGGATGGTCGACTTTGTATGAATGACCTTGGACCAAAAAGGGGGCAGGGGCAAGAATGGTTATATTTCAATATATCGCTCTCTGTCTTACATGGTTAATATTACATAAAAGTTACTTAAAAACCACAACAGATGGCGCACAACAGACACTATGCCGCTTCTAGATCGCGCTATCGAAAACACTAGACGTATGTATTTAAGGGCTCACGAACATATTGTGACGTACAGTTATGATTTGTGCGTGGAAGTGGTCGCTCGGTTTTGTCGGAATGCAAAATTTAGCTCTAAAGAGAAATTTAACGTTAACTTAAACTTTAATTCCGTATCTTCAATTTCCCGCCATATTCATATAATCAAATATTTAGTCCTCCTTTGTTGGAAGGCGGTTAAAAGTTTGAGGGGGCAGCTCACTAGAGGCGCTATTTTGGTCCCAACTTTTTTGTATGAAGTCGACCTTCTTCTCCGCGAGTAATAGTGTTCTGTGCGCACCACTCACCACGAAATTCGAGGCAGCGGCCTATGCGAATCTATTATTTATGTACTTAATATAGTATAATATGAACTTAATATATTATGTATATTTAATGGGACTTGAATAGTGTAACGAGCTTCTATTAAGCTACATACCAATTATTATTATACGTTCGTATTGACCTTTGACAAGTAGACACATCATCATTATCATAATACATCATAGATGTATAATATATCATAGATGTATTAGTTAACACTGTAATCCATACTTTTACTAATATTATAAATGGAAAAGTGTGTGTGTCAATTTGTCTGTATGTCCGTCTTGCACGCCAAAACTACTGAACCGATTTTAATTAAATTTGGTACGCAGATAGTTTAGATCCTGAGAAAGGACATAGGCTACTTTTTATTGCGGGAAAATGTACGGTTCCCGTGGGATACTTTATTTACAGTTTCACTTATAAACTACTAAGCTGAATATCATGAAATTTTGCACAGATATAAAGTAGACTACGGGAAAGGACATAAGCTACTTTTTATCGCGGGGAAATGAACGGTTCCCGTGGGCTACTTTATTTATAGTTTCACGTAAAAACTACTAAACCGATTATCATGAATGGCACAGATATAAAGTGGACCATGGGAAAGGACATAGGCTACTTTTTATCGCGGGACATATAAGGTTTAATTATTATGTATAATAGTAAAATAACTATTACTTATACTTGCCTACTCGAGATAACTAATCCAGTTGCTACTCGGCATACACAAGTACGAGTACCTATTTTCTATCTGGTTTCACAAAAATAGATACCCGAAAAATGGAGCTCGCGTAAATATTTTATAGAAAGCAATAAAATTGTCATTAGGGGACGAATTGGGAGAATTGCCACGTAAACGTTCGCCCGCGTCCGTTAATAATGCAGGGTTAGGTTCTGGAGGGTTAGAATAAGGTACGAATAAAAAACCTACGTTCAGGCGTGAGAACCCACCCTCGTGTTATATTTGGTTCAGTTCAGTCCCGAACTACATAACATTAACACAAAAACTATAATCCGTTTTCTATAATAAACGTGAAAGTTTGTGAGGATGGAATGAATGTTTCACGTTTTTTCTCTCACATAATAACTACAGCATGGATTTGATGAAATTTCGTATGGACTACCATTAGGTTTAGGTTCTGTATTAAAGATACTTTTAGTCTTTCCGTGAGATATTCTATTTACGCGGGCGAAGCCTCCTACTATAAGCTTAGGCCTTCCGTTATTGGATAATTTATACAGTATTCTCCGAGCGAAGTAACCACTCTTGAAATACTGTAGTGTCTGGGGCAGTCGGTTTTTAAATGTCGTATGGTTGCCCAAGCACATACGGCATTCTCACAACACAGTCAGCCTAGTCCAGAGGAATGACTGGTCAATGCGTCTGGGGCCAACCATGTGCAGTTTCCTTCACCGTTAGACCGTCCGTACAATGTACTTGAGATCTGAAAAAGTCTCATTGGTACACGCCACAACCTGGAATTCGAATTCGAACCAAATACCCACTAGGCGACGGAGCTCATTCGGTCGATCTGCTCAGGTATGAATCAACACTATCAGATGTGTCCTCTAGAAGGTTAATGTTTATGTCTGCTACGACGAAATGGTTTTTGACCTCTTTGTCAGTTTCGAGAATTAGTTGTGAACTGGCCCTTATTAAGGCCCGTGTCGACGCTCCGGTTTCTACACGGTCCGGTGCCAGTTACGTATGAAACCGGCTTCGTGTCAAACCGTTGCTAGCGCCGGCGCGTGTACACGCCTACGCGGCGCCCTTAGTGCTGGATACATAACTGGCACCGGTGGTAGGTGCGTGCCAGCGCGTAGAAACCGGAGCATCGACACGCGCCCTAAGAATACCCCCGATACATCTACGATTAATACATCTAAATCTGAATAGCTCAAGCAGGAACTTTTGTAAAAATTTAAAGTTACGTAAAGTATGACTGAAACGGGAACTTCGGAATACGTAGGGAAGTAGCACCAAGCGCTTTGTAAACGTATGGTAAGGACAAATAATATTACAAAGAGGAAGACTTGGACTGATACAGACTAAAAGCTTGCACTAAGTATAAACATGTAAAGTTGTGAATGCGAAATTGGTCACTAATTGTTAACCGTCAACCGTCAGATGTCAGCCGATGTAAACTCACAGAGATATTAAGGGTCAGCTAACACTGAGACGCGACGTGACGCTGCATTTATCATGATAGTGATCCAAAAGTCTGCAATGAAAGGTATATCTTCTTCATGAACGTAAAAAAAGGCGGACACCGCTTCAGTAATATGAATAGTGAAGCAATCAAAGTAAGAAGGCCGTATCGTAGAGACACGTGCCGCACGCACACATTCACAGCAAAGTAAGACGATCGGCCGCCAGTAAGCCAATGGCAATTATCCGTAAATCTAACACAAACGTAAGTCGTTGGCTATCGTGTTGATTAGGGATTGGTGCATGTTGGAATGATGGCTCACAACTTGGATAGCAATTTGGCCTAGATCCGTGCGGTGTCGGTTTATTGATGAAATATCATAGGGTTGTTACTAGACTTATGGCTGTATCATCCTCACGTTGGGGCATGCTTAGTAAATTTTATTACGAGCTCCAACAGTGAGCGCGTACACATTTTGTTTTCATCGTCGAAACCTTCGTAATTTAATATTTTATTTGAAAGTGTATAGTTTAACAATGACGAACGAGGAAACTTTCAGATTTATGGAATTATATCAAAAAGAAAATTATCCGCACCTTGGCTCAGGCCAAGAAGCTGGCCAGGCCAGCAGGCTAGGCACTGAAGCATACTGAACCTTCCAAACTGTGGATGCCTTCACAAACTGTTGGCCAACACTTAGCCATTGTGGCCACAATTGTCGCCAACACCGTGAAAACGGTCCTTTACTAACCAAGTTCACCACAATGCATTATACTAAGTACCATATAAGATGTTTTACATGTTAGCATCAGTTCATACCGAGACACGATTTATTGCAGCGCAGCGCCGGGCAACGAAAACAGAGCCGGAAGATAAAATTCGTCTAATTTACCTACTCCTTATGACATCAGCTAACTGCCAGTGAGAGCTACGTGAAAACCAATCCAGCCGTTTCAGAGATTAGCCGGCACAAATAGACAGACAGACTAGACAGACATATGGATAGACAAAATTTTTAATTGTAAATACTGAATATATATACTTTGAAATACTTTGAATACTTTGAAAAGCTCTTAATTTAAAATTAGAAACAGAAAGTAGAATTTCATTTATTTGTTAAGATGTGTAGGTAAAGTACTCACGGCCAAACAAAATACCATAAAATGTTCTTCTTAACCTAGAAACAAGAAACAATGTGCGCTCCTCTTGTGCCATCTTAAGTCAAATTTTTGCCAAATTCGTTCTGCTCTTCGTAGCTTAGCTTAGCGTAGCTTCGTAACACCCATCAAAAGATGCAGTTAGGTACATACTATAAAATAAAAATATAAATAATTTATGGAATGCGTCAGCCATTCCATAAATTATTTATATTTTTTTCCACTTCAAGTGCACTTGAAAACTTTAAAGCTTTCGCAATCATAAAGTGGGGGTGGGGGGGGTTGATTAAGATTGCCCGGTGAAGTGGCAAAGTTGAATTGTGAAGTGTAGCATAAAATAAGTTTTTTAATCTGAATCATAATAATTCATAACTTCCAAAAAATTTTATCTTTTCGAAAACAGTCCACTTAATCTATATATTAGGTCCTTGCATATGAATATATTACAAAATATATTAATATTACAAAAATATTTACTAGTGGACAACCAAACAGTGTACATTAGAGGAACCATTACACCAATATAACAGAGAACCTACTTTTAATGTGAATTTCCCCATCTAAAACGAATGTTCTCGTAGCTTCTGTTCTGATTAATATTAAATTGCCATCATGTTACGGAGTACCTAGTTTAAAAACCACGGCTTAAACCACGTTTAAAGCCACGACTAAACCATGGTTTATATCTTTAAAAAATAATTAGGTAGATATTTTATATTACACTGGAATTTGCCCGCGACTTCGTGCACGCAAAGGAAAATCTGCGGTAATCGTACATTTCTCCGCAATAAAAAGTAACCCATATTACATTATGTCCTTCTCTGTGGTCTACTCTATCTGTACCTAATTTCATCAAAACTATCAGACCAGACTAGGTCATTTTGAATTCCCTTTTATAAATATTCATTTAGAATTTACATCGTTTTTAGATTACAATATTTCACGGTCTTCACGGTATTTCACGGTCGGTCACGGTCACATCTACAAAAAAATCAAAAATAGTTTTTTTTAACAAATGGTATCCCATTGTGGTCCTTTAAGTTATACCAAAACGACGTATCAATATCTTCAATATATCACAAATTCCAAAAAACGAATATGTATAAAACCATTTTCAATGAAACCAGAAAAGCCTATATCAGTACTAACAGTTTTTTCCTTCGGTAATTGTTTAATTATACTGCTATTAAAAAAGTTCTCAAAGTATGATGAGGTAAATCTTTGCTGTAATATAACAGCTCTCCTGTAAAATTTGAGAAAATTTAGATACCGTGATTTATCACATTAGGGACATAAAAATTAGAAAGATTTCTCATTTTGGAATTTGGAGTGTACAGCCTACATTAAATGATTATTTTATTCCGTTTCAAGAGAAACAGGGTACATGAAATAGAGTATCATGAAATACCTACATAATTTACTTTTTTCTTAGTTGGTAAAGTTAGAAAAAAAAAATTAAACTGAGTATTCCTCTTCTCGCTTAGAAGCGCCGAGAAGAACCGGCGAAACAATTTTACGTGGTAGAGCCATGCTTCGGCCGGCAACGCACTTGCAGCTCTTCTGATGCTGCGAGTGTCCATGGGCGACGGAAGTTGCTTTCCATCAGGTGACCCGTTTGCTCGTTTGCCCCCATATTTCATTAAAAAAAAAAACAATTTTCTGTTTTACAATTCCATATTTTTTTATCATGTAGGTAATAATAATTCAAGGTGAAGGTATTCATTTTTGTGATATAACTATGTACTTAAATATTTTCCTTTTTAAGTTTGTGCGTATATACGAGGCCGTGACGTTTAATGCGGTTAGTTGTTGCAGATGATAAGCTTAATACCTTTATTGTAGACGAGGTATGGCAAAACAAAAAGAGTCTACATTTAAGTGCCACACTTTTGTAGTTGTTTGGGTAAGTTTAAAATTTATCATCTTGACATTTGCTTTCCATGGTTTAATCAGTCGAAGCCTATTTAATCCAAACAAACATGCAAACAAATATTTCCACTTTATTAATATACTAGCATTAATTGCCCACGGCTTCACTCGCGTGAAATTAGGTTTTAAACTTTCACCCCCTATTTTACCCCCTTGTCGTTGAATTATGGAAAATCCTTCTTTAGTGTATGCCACTCACGTGAGAAATACGTGTGCAAAATTTAAAATTTCTAGCCTTACGGATTTAGTCTGTGAGTTGACACATCAGTCAATTTAGTGGGGTTATCGCTTAATAATCAGTAATCAGCCACTAGTTAAGCCAAAGTTGAAATATAGGATAATACCTAAATACTAGTGCATGTATTAGTGACAATCAGAATTCAGAATACCTAAATATATTTTATAACAAATGATCATAAATTAAATACTAGATGTTATCCGTGACATCGTACATTTTGTAGATTTGATGAAAAGTTTAGTAGTTTTCCTGTGAATGTGTAACAAACATCCATAAATCTATCCATCCATTCTGACAAACTTTCACATTTATAGTAGGACTTAGTAGATAACTAATTAAAGTTAACTTCTTAACTCAATCATACCACTGTAGGTGTTGTTCAAATGTCTGTGAGGATGAATGGATTTTTGTTACCCGTCCACGCCTAAGCCGCTGAATGAATTTGAATGAAAATTGGCGCACGCTGTCAAGGATTTAGTTAAGTCTTACCCGGCAAAATGTTCGGTTTCCGCCGGACATTCTTCATGCGCAAACGAATTACCTGGTAGGACTTAGGCATACCTATATTTATGGTACATAGATTTTTTGTTACCTTGTATTTAAATGAGCGGTCTTACAATAAAAAGTAATTTCGTAAGGGTGTATTATAATTAATATAATTATCGTCACCATCTATAAAACCGAATGCACATTAAATACTTTAATCGCACGCAATACAGTCATTTATTTTACCTGTATTAGAAACGAGGGTCGGACACAACACACGACACTGCATAAAATATTCAAAAAACAGATCGATCCATAGTTAACCAACGTTTTAGCACTATTGTACGTTTGGGCCGAGTTTGGGCTCACATAGTTTGGTTTGGTCCCGCGCTGCGGGGGTCGCGCGCGCCCGCTCGGACGACGCTCGGCTCACTGACGTATGGAATATGGACTTTGGCGCGCGCACGCGCACAACCCTACCTATTTGTAATGAAGTGAAAACTTCGTACATACAGAGCTTATTTTCCGCTGTCCTCCTTACACTTTAACAATGCGTTTTAATTGAGCAGATGTATAATAAGGTCAAACTTAGGGCTCTTGTAATGAACTGACATCGTTTTCAGCATAATCAGTTTACTCTGTTGTTTTTACAAGCATTCATTTGCACTCGAAACCGGGATGAAACACGACTGTAGTTTTTGTTGTGAGATTGTCAATTTTTGCATTAAAACATAAAGCAACTTATATAAGGGCGAGCGCTCACTTGAGACTTCAGACACGACAGCACCACGACAGTCTTCAGACAGTTTTGTCTTACAGACTTAAAGACAAGCTTGGGGGCCATCCATAAATAACGTCACACCTTAAGGGGGAGGGAGGGGGTCGACGAAGTGTGACATTGTGTGACAAGGGGGTGGGAGGGGTCCTAAATATTGTGACGTCACATTTCAAAATCTATTATAATAACTAAATGTTAAAATACGAACTATAAACTTACTTTACGAAAACCTAAAAAACATACATGCCTGTTATAAATAATTTAAAGGAGTGGGTTCAAAGTCCATGGATTGAAAATTATTGAGTTTGTATCTTTAATTTAAAGATAATTCTATTATTATTATTTTTTTGTTTTGTTAATTTAGTTAATTAATATAATCAATCGTTTATTGTTATGTTAATTGTTTCATTTGATGTTAATTTTATTAAAAATAATTTAAATGGAAATAAATAAAACTGGTTTCGGGACCAATATTTTTATTCAATAATTTCTAAATGTAAATTTGCAAAATATGTGACGTCACACTAGGGAGGGGGGGGGGGTCTCACAAATGTGACCAACTGTGACAAGGTAGGGGTAAAAAATCGTGAAATTCGTGTGACGTTATTTATGGATGGCCCCTTGTCTTAACTCTTAGGCTCTTATTTTCTACTAGCTTTTGCCCGTGACTTCGTCCGCGTGGAGTTCGGTTATACTATACCACAACTACCGGACAGGTAAGTTGGGATGAGTATCCCATGACAAATGAAATGAAATGATGATAGCAAGTAGGTACGTGCTGTTTATATCAATTAAGTAACATAATTCACCGCAACATTTATTTCCGCGTTGTATGTGATTGATTACTTTCGATACTTTCACATTGATTCATACAAATGTCACGCTGACAGTGTTAATTAATTAATTTTTTTTTTTTTATGAACCAGGAAACGAACATGGAAACGAACGAACGCCTGATGGCAGGCGATTACCGCCGTCCATGGACACTCGCAACACCAGAGGAGTTATTATTATTTTTGATTTGAAAAGTATCTCGAAGAAGGTACATTTAATACAAATAACGTGAACAAAACCACACAATGATTTCAAAACTAAGGAACGGCGAAAAGGTTACGCCATCTTGATTTTAGATTTCAAAAGCTTATTGCAATTAATAGCGGACTGCATAAACTGCGGAAAGCAATTGTCAAAGTGTCAAGATGACAAAATATGTCAAACCTCAACAGCCCAAACGACCCCAAAAAACCGACATGCCTCGTCTATATTAAATAGGTATATACTCTATGATATTATTAGAGTACAATAAATTACTAACACGAAAAGTAGACACGAATAGACGACCTCAGTGGCTCAGTGGTTAGCGCATTCAAGGCGCAGTTCACGGGTTCGAATCCCACCAGGGAACAAAAGCAAGAGTTTTCTGTGTTCCTGGGTCATGATTGTCTATTAAATATGTGTATAAAATATAATAAAAATCTTAAATATAAGTATCGTATAAAAAGATTTAAATATATTTCCGTTGTTCGGTACTCGTAATACAAGTTCTTCGGATACTTACCACGGGCCCAGGCTGACGTGTTGTGAAGCGTCCATAGATACTTTTATTATTATAGTGCAACAGATACTTCTAAATTGCTTGTTCAGGGCAAGCGCTCACTTGGGACACGACAGACATGACTGTTTTATCTTACATGGATAGTGGACAAGCCTGTCTTAACTTTTACTACTAAAACACCGACAGTTTTGACATTGGAAATGTCTTTTCGATCGCTTCAGTATAGGGGCTGAATTCACGAAAAAGTGCGATCCCGTTATAATTATCTTGGAGAGTTGTAAAGATATGATATAAAAAAAATATTATTAAAAGTTGCGTATTCACGAGATCTATAAAGTGCCAAAAGAATTTTTCAAGAAAGTCCAAAACTAAAAAAGTTAAGGCCGAAATAGTGAAAAAAAAAAAAACATTTTTTTCCGAATTTTTGATTTTGGTGCTCGATATTTTCGAAACGAAGAATGATATCAAAAATTTGAGAAAAACTCGTCTGGACAGTTAAGTCAGCTACAATTTGAGCCTAAAACAAATATGATCGGGTTAAGGGTTTGCCCTATAGCCTAACCTTTTTGAAACAAAAAAATTAATAGTTTATTCTTTAAGCGAGACCATCTTGTATGTTTATTATTCAGAATCTCGACAACGGTTACAAGTATTTACATAAATTAAGTACGCGGTGAGTTTTGGGTGTGAAAAATCGATCTAGCCAGGTCTTATCCCTTAGAAACTGCGCATTTTTAAGCAATATATGTTTTTTTATTTTGACGTGCAACAATATATCTGTCGTCTGATGGCTCATGATTTTGAATCTATACCATTGAGATATAGCTATTGTGGGCTTGCATGGGTAAATCGTGCAAAGAGAATTATTATAGACTTACAATATCACTTGTTTATTCGGAATCACAATTCTTCATATATTCACTAGGTACACTTTATCACAACACTGCACCTTTATATAAACACTAGCACTTAAACGAAACTATGGACAGTTCCTAGGCTGGTTGCCCGAACAACGACTACTCGAGATGTGTTAGCTCATCACTCTTTAACGTGGTAGGGTGGAACCCATCCCCACAACACATCCCCACCATGTCAAATGCACGAACTTCAGACTAGACTCCGTCAAAGCGCGCCAAACACGTTTCTAATAGAGGGCACACTTGTAGTTTCGTTTCCGCTTTATGACCGGATGCGACACGGCCATCCTGTGTAGCACACGTCCCCGTGTGTGCTAGTCTGAAACAAAAGAAAATACCACACAGTATCGTTCACGCTCGGCTATAATACCTGACCTTATCTATTTTGTCTCATAACAAACTCAACTCCTTTTATCAATAATCATTTTACTTTTAACTCAATATTTTGCTTTTAACTCAATATTTTAAAAAGTGTTCTACAATAGTCAGCCCTGTGACCATTACAAATATGTCGAGTAGTCATCTCTGTGACTACAAGTGTTCTACAATAGTCATCCCTGTGACCATTTCAAATATGTCGATCAGTCATCTCTGTGACTACAAGTGTTCTACAATAGTCATCCCTGTGACCATTTCAAATATGTCGATCAGTCATCTCTGTGACTACAAGTGTTCTACAATAGTCATCCCTGTGACCATTTCAAATATGTCGATCAGTCATCTCTGTGACTACAAGTGTTCTACAATAGTCATCCCTGTGACCATTTCAAATATGTCGATTAGTCATCTCTGTGACTACAAGTGTTCTACAATAGTCATCCCTGTGACCATTTCAAATATGTCGATCAGTCATCTCTGTGACTACAAGTGTTCTACAATAGTCATCCCTGTGACCATTTCAAATATGTCGATTAGTCATCTCTGTGACTACAAGTGTTCTACAATAGTCATCCCTGTGACCATTTCAAATATGTCGATCAGTCATCTCTGTGACTACAAGTGTTTAACAATAGTCATCCCTGTGACCATTTCAAATATGTCGATTAGTCATCTCTGTGACTACAAGTGTAATACACAAACACACACGCATACATAGTTTGTCATCCCTGTGACTAAACCGCAACAAAATCACTAATCGAAAATCGATTTACTTCCGCATTACTGCTTTTCAAAACTTGTATTATTGTACTATCTCTGTTACTGTATAAAACAAATCAATGTTTCTTCTACACTAAGATCTTTTAAAATGTGTTCATTTAAAAGACTACCGAGTCATCACACTACAGTCACGAGATAAACAATTACGCTCACCAAATAATTTTAGTTCCCAATCTGATACTTCAATGAAGTACAGAGTGCAGATCCCTGGCCGCCGCGGCACCCCGTCGCACGGCCCACACCACCTGCTGCACTTCGTCGCGTCTCGTCTCGTCGCGTCGCGTCTCGTCTCGTCGCGTCGCGTCTCGTCGCGTCGCATCGCGTCTCGTCGCGTCGCTCGAATACTGAACCTCCGTCTGTACAATAAAATAACAGCACAAAAATTGTCCAAACTATGTCCAATTACGTTCTTTTTAGAGTTCCGTATCTAAGGGTAAAAACAGGAACATAAAATCTAAGACTTTGCTGTATGTCTGCCTGTCACCAGGCTGTATCTCAAGAACTGCGATAGCTAGAAAATGGATTTCCTTTCTCTTTAAGATAAAAATGTCAGGTTTAATTATGCAATAAAGTTAATTTCATTTCCTTTCAACAATCAAACGAATTCAACAATCAAAACAATCAAACGAAAAACGATTGAATGAGGAAAAGGCTTTTACAGTCTTACTATACCAGAAGACTTCCAAGTGCGTTTACAAACTTTTACATGATAACTAAGTTCACCAAAGTTCACTGGAGTCCACCGAAGAGCTTTCTTATCTGCCTCAGTCACAGCCACTGGACCGTTGAGCGTGTGCTGCCGCGATCACCGTCATCACCAGCGCTTTCTTATCCACCACAGTCACAGCAACTGAACCGTTGAGCGTGTGCTGCTGCAATCACCACCAACACCAGCCGCTGCCATAGGCACCTGCTTACCGCATACCGCAACTTCTGAAACCGTCAAATTATTTCTTTTAATTTCTTTTCTTTTTATTGTCAATTAAACTATTATTTTCTATAATTTTGCGAAACCTACAGTGATGCACGATCATAGACCACCACACAAACAAATTATTATGTTATTTTCGCACTTTTAATTATTCCAATCGGCCTAGTCTAAAAAGTAATAGATAGACAAACATGTAATGTTTCTTTACAGCTTACAACAACGATATCATAAGCTGACAGAGTTTTCTCGCGAATTGCGAACGTCCTAGAACTTATTATCATGTTATCTAACAGTTCTTTTGGACACTTTAAATACACAGAATAAATAACAACATACCCGACATTATTTAAAGTTGGCTTTGAAACTGACCAATGATTAATTTCTCTTACTTCGTGTGCAGTAACGCTAAATAAGAAACAAGATTATGTACAAACTGTACGTAGTTACTGCGATTAAAACCAACTACAAATTTGAGTTATTTAATAGGTAGGTAAACGTAAAATGTAACTGAAGTAGTCTCAAACTAATACGGCCTAAATAATATTTGTAAAGTACAAGTCAACTGATTTTGTTTATGCAGTGCACCAGCTATTGTTTTTCAGGAATACCTGCAATTGGGGCTGTCTTTGTTTTCGCATGAGTTGTTTACAACTTGCGCGTACTGCCGTGTCTTGTCATTTTATACAAAGTACAATGTGATATCATTAAATGAAATGTCGATAATGATTTTTAATTACCAGAAATCATTTAGATTTTAGTAACTACTGCTATATTCAAGCGTAATGCACTTCGGTTAATCAAACAGTAATAATAATGAGTCTGTAAGACGTATGTCGTATGTACTGAGTACTTGTTTTTACTTTGCGTTAATTTCTACTCACTTTGTTTATTTTTCATAATACTTTGGTTATAATACCAGAATAATTTAGAACCCTATAATGAATTAAGCAACGTTAACGATACAACCAGTTTCCACCACTGTGAAGCGACTAGACCAGTCCACCAGAGGCACAATGAACATCCATTTGGCACCGCCGCCATGGAGGTAGCCTCCACTCTGCCGCTGCTCGGTCACGCAGCGCCGCTTGTTGTCCCCTTGGCGCGGCTATACATTGCCCAGTCTAAGTCCATCTGCACAAAACAGAACAGCAAAACAACAGAACACTAAATTGTAAAGGTTATTTTGAGATATAAGCAAGCAGTTTCATGAACACTTGAAACACGAGATAAATCACTAGTTTATTGAACGTCTTAAAAATTATTGCGAGAAATAAAAAGTTGGCTACCGCCTTTTACCAAAATCACCAAATACGTAACCAAAGCCTTCCACCGCGCTCGTGTCACCACCATAGATGTCATGGCACTGTCGTCATCACCTCACCGTTATCCTTACTTCAACTCCCGTTTTCATGGCGGGCACGAACAAAGGGTTATTGGTACAAGGTCACCTTGCAGCATTCAATTCACTGCTGTCCCATTGTTTCAAAATTACACAGTCTGCATGGCGTGCTGCCTTGTTGTACATACTGCCAAACTCGATCCACATCAATTGCAATGATTATTATCGCTTTTTGTAGCCTTTGTGCGAGCTAGATTACAACTTTTTTTTTTTTTTAATACTTACCCTTACTTTTTCGGACAATAATTTTCTTTCTTTGCACGACTTGATCCCGATTCTGATGTCGTCTGATGGCTCATGATTTTGAATCTATACCATTGAGATATAGCTATTGTGGGCTTGCATGGGTAAATCGTGCAAAGAGAATTATTATAGACTTACAATATCACTTGTTTATTCGGAATCACAATTCTTCATATATTCACTAGGTACACTTTATCACAACACTGCACCTTTATATAAACACTAGCACTTAAACGAAACTATGGACAGTTCCTAGGCTGGTTGCCCGAACAACGACTACTCGAGATGTGTTAGCTCATCACTCTTTAACGTGGTAGGGTGGAACCCATCCCCACAACACATCCCCACCATGTCGATTGCACGAACTTCAGACTAGACTCCGTCAAAGCGCGCCAAACACGTTTCTAATAGAGGGCACACTTGTAGTTTCGTTTCCGCTTTATGACCGGATGCGACATATCAATAATTTCGACTTTCTTATGTTAGTCTCATTGGCAGCTTGGTATGCGTGCCTACGTGTAACTTTTGCATTGTTTGGAAATTCAGAATGTGATGGGTTTCGAATCACGGTAAGAAAATATTTTTGTAATTCTCATTGTTTCTTTTTCTTTTATATTTGTTTTTTTACATAGATGTATAATATTAAAAAAAAAAATTACATACATACATACATATAATCACGCCTTTTTCCCGTAAAGGGGTAGGCAGAGACCACTTTTGCCACTTGCTACGATCCTCACATACTCGTTTCGCTTCGTTCACTTTCATTCTTACCATCCATTCCTCCTCTTACATTCAACATAGCGAAGCGGCTCTCCATGGTCCACTTTTCACCTCCGCGAGAAACGAGACGTGATGGGTGGTGAACCACATCGCCGCCATTTTGGATAATTAAATTATTTTTATTATTATCCATTGCGTTTCCACGGATTGGTAGAGAGGGTAGGAATAGGGAAAGGGAAGGATAGGTGGTGTGGAAAGGAAGATTGGTAAGTTGGAGTGGGAAATAGGAAATGTAGGATATTACCGCCCAGGAGGGCAAGGGATAGGACAGTAATAGCTAGGGAAGCCGGGGTCGCGTACCCGTATACTATTTTTTTTTTTTTTTTTTTTTATGAAACTAGGGGGCAAACGAGCAAACGGATCACCTGATGGAAAGCGACTACCGTCGCCCATGGACACCCGCAACATCAGAGAAGTTGCAAGTGCGTTGCCGGCCTTTTAGGAGGGAATACGCTCCCTTCTTGAAGGTTTGCAGGTCATAATGGTCCGGAAATACTGCTGGCGACAGTTCATTCCAGAGTGTTACAGTGCGCGGCAGAAAGCTTCGGGTAAAGCGCACGGTGGAGGACTGCCACTCATCAAGGTGATGAGGATGATAATTATTTTGTCGCATGGAGCGGTGGCGAAAAGTTGCAGCAGGTATAAGTCCGAACAATTCCTCGGAGCACTCCCCGTAATATAACCGGTAGAGGATGCAGAGCGATGCTACATCTCTACGTAGCTCTAAGGTGTCTGCCTGTTTGAAACACTATGGCAGTCGACAATTCGAGTGGCCCTACGTTGGATACGATCCAGAGGGAGAAGCTGGTACTTTGGTGCCCCTGCCCAGAGATGAGAACAGTATTCCATGTGAGGCCGAACCTGCGCCTTATAGAGTTGTAGGCGTTGGACCGGACTGAAATACTGCTTTGACCTGTTCAGAACACCAAGCTTCTTGGAGGCTAACTTGGCCTTGCCCTCCAGATGATATCGGAACTGGACCTCGCTCGATATGTTAACACCAAGTATTCCAATGTTGGAGGAGACAGTTATGGGTATGCTTTCAAAACGAGGACATACGACCATTGGCAGCTTTTTAGCGGTGAACGCGCAAACTTGTGTCTTAGAGGGGTTGAATTGGACTAAGTTAAGTCTACCCCATTCAGAGACCTTCTCCAATGAATTTTCAATTTGAGAGACAAGTTTGTTTCGACTCTCAATGACATTTTGCCGAGAGATATTCGCGTGGCCGGGATATAAGGCATCACCCGTGCTGTCATCTGCATAGCAATGAATGCCATTGGTTTGTAACATATCATTGATATGCAGTATGAACAGGGTAGGTGACAGCACACAGCCTTGTGGGACACCAGCATCAACAGACAGAGTATCTGAGCATTCACCGTCGACTACGACCCTTATGCTTCGGTCTGCTAAGAAACTCGTGACCCACTTGCATAATTTCTCGGGGAGCCCATAGGAAGGAAGCTTCGAAAGAAGCGCTTTGTGCCAAACCCGATCAAAGGCTTTCGCTATGTCCAAACTTACAGCCAATGCCTCTCCCTTAGACTCGATCGCCTGTGCCCAACGATGAGTTAGGTACGTCAGCAGATCACCAGCCGAGCGACCTTTACGGAACCCGTACTGTTTGTCGCTTAGCAACTGCTGAACGTCTAAGTATCGAAGGAGCTGTCTATTAATAATGGACTCCATTATCTTCGAGAAGAGAGAGGTTATAGCGATTGGTCTGTAGTTGGAAGGATTGGAGCGATCGCCTTTTTTAGGGATCGGGTGCACCAAAGCTGTCTTCCAAGATGCTGGGACTGTGCCATAAGAGTAGGAAAGCCGAAAAAGACGCGTTAAGACCGGTGCCAACTCTGGAGCACACATTTTCAACACTATAGGAGGGATTCCGTCAGGCCCACTCGACTTTTGGGTATCAAGGGAACGGAGAGCAACTCGCACTGAGCGCTGATGGAACCGAATATCCGACATGATGCTCTTGCATCGCGGTATAGTCGGCGGTTCCTGTCCCCCGTCATCCAGGGTCGAGTTGGACGCAAAGAGCTTGCCAAGAAGTTCAGCTTTCTCTTTTGCGTCATGGGCCAACGAGCCATTTCCTACGTGTAGGGATGGAAGAGATGGCTTACAGAAATTCCCTTCGATAGCTTTGGCGAGAGACCAGAATGCACGGGTTCCCGAGGGGAGACGCTCGAGTCTCTCGCCAATTCTACTGATGTGCTGTTTCTTCGCCCAAGCGATCTCTCTTTTGAAGGACCTAGAGGCAAGGTTGTACTCCTTTTTAAGTACGCTGGTGTTTAAATCCTGTGCTGACACTGCATTAGCCCAGGTTTGGTAAGCTTCCTGCTTCCGGCGAGAAGCTTTTTTGGAAGATGAACCAAACCAGGGACGGAATCTGCTGCCAGTAGGGACCACAGAGGACGGAATGAAAAGTTCCATTCCTTGTAGCACCACGTTGGCAACAGAGTTGGCAGCGGCGTCAGGATCATCCGGCGAGAAGCACAACTGCCCCCAGGGGTAGGACGCAAAAAAAGACCGCATCCCATCCCAATCTGCTAACTTGTAGTGCCACACACGACGGTGTTTAGCAACACGCTGTCGCAACGCGCTCGTGAGTTGCACAGAGCTGCGGACAAGGCAATGATCCGATGAGCCAAGTGGTGCGGCCACGGATACTTGGTAGCCGTCCGGATGTGACGTTAGCAGAAGGTCCAACAGGGAAGGAATCTGACCGTCCACATCTGGAATTCGCGTAGGCGCAGTAACCAGTTGTGTAAGGTCATATGCAAGGGCAAAGTCGCAGGCAGATCTCCCCGCATGATCAGTTTTACTGGAATTGAGCCAGTCGGCGTGGTGGGCATTAAAATCGCCAAGTAGTATGATCTCTGCGGATGGGATCTGCCGCTGCACGAAGTCTGTAGCTATTTGCAGATGCTCAAAGAGTCGGTCTATTTCGGGATCACCGCTATGGGACCTATAGAGGCACGCATAAACGCGGGGATGGTCGTCGCACTCTATGCGGAGCCATAAGATTGAAAGGTCCCTAACTTCAAGATTGCTGAGGCGGCGAGAGCTGATATCATCTCTGACGTACACACACACTCCAGCTTTAGGCAGAAAAGAGTGCTCAAGATTATACCCAGGGTGAGAAAGGTATGATGTGTCAGCCGGAGACGATATCTGCGTCTCAGTTAAGAAGAGCAACGCCGGCTTTGCTGTCTCAAGATGGTAATGGACGGCATTGAGGTTTGAGTGTAGTCCCCTGATATTACAGAAGTCCACTTTCAATATCGCAGGGGGTGCCTTAGCACGTTTGCTCTTGCCCCGTGCAGATTGGAGCGCAGTTTTGCCCCCCCCAGAATACGAGGGGCAGCCTAGACGTCCACGCTCAGGTCCAGGGGCGCCTGAGCATGGACGTCCAGAGAGGGATTCTCCAACGCAGTTGGTACCCTCCTGGGGTAACAAATTAGTTTTCAACTGCGGCATCATAGGGGGGTAGGGGGATTGGGCCTCCGGTAAACTCACTAACTCGGCGAAACACAGCGTAAGTGCTGCTTCACGCCGGTTTTCTGTGAGTATACCACAACTACCGGACAGGTAAGTTGGGATGAGTACCCCATGACATTATAAAAATTATTTATTTTTATTATTTTATTGTTCTAAAAAACACCGAGCAAAGCTCGGGCTCCTAGGTGCTTTATACTTATGCGCCACATCGACGATTATTCAAACTTCGATACGCGTGTAGAAATTTTGCAATTTGTTTATTCACACGTGTTATGTCGAGGATACTTATGTTAATCTATTAATTTTGTATCTTGTACTCGCTGATCCGGCAAACTTTGTTTTACCGTATGTAAAAAATAGATTACGACTAATTCTCAGACCTACCGAATATGCAAAAAAAAAATTCATAAGAATCGGTCAAGCCGTTTCGGAGGAGTGCAGTGGCGATATACATTCAGCTGTATATATTTTTTATTTTTCTTGTGTGTTCAACGACTTACTTACTTCCCCGTCTGTGGACCGATTATCAAATTTATTTTTTTGATGTAGAGTGTACAATCCCAAATCGGCCCTTTTGACCTCAAAGTGGTGACATGATGATGGGATCCACGAGTAATCAAAGGAACTCCTCGAAATTTATACGGACTTATACGGCGATTTAAAATTTTTTCTGACGTAATCCAAGCGTGTGCTACCAAAAAGTAAGAATTTGCACCAAGGTATAACCTGGATCCAAAAGTAATAAACATAACTCCTGACTCCTTATAGGTAGATGTTTTGGGGCTTTCGGCGTTTTTTAAAGAACTATAAGCATATATACCACTTTGAAAATTACAGTAATCATCATCATCACCATCGTCATCACACGAAACAGCAACATAAATTAGGATGACATAAGCACTCACTACTTATCAGTTTTGTTTACCAGTATCAATGTCTTTGAAATTGTACTATTGGCAAAGTTATATTCGTGATCATCATCATCATCACTATAATATTATATTAATTAATGCTTATTGCTACTTCCTTTTTTTCCACCGACTACTACAATAGATAATAATAATTATTTAATATTATAGTACCTAATGATTATCATCACTGGTGATTGTATATTAGGTCCACAGTTATGAAATGTTTATTTGGGGAAATACCTCTCAGAAACGTGGCATAAAATAAACGCTTGAGTTCGTTTTGCCAAGAGAGTGAGAATAGCGGGGGCGTTTCTGTATTTATAAGTTTCTTAAAATAATATGTTAATATGTTAAATAATAATATAAATGTAACTACTTAATATTATTTTTCAACAAAAACAAAAAGAGAAAAAATATTACTTTTCAACAAACCCGACTTCCATAGTAAAAATGTACAAAAAAGTATGAATTAAAACTTATTTGCTAAAGAATTAGAATTAGGATTAGGATTGGAATTGGGATTGGGATTGGGTTTGGGATTGGGATTGGGATTGCGATTGGGATTGGGATTGGGATTGGGATTCGGATTCGGATTCGGATTGGGATTGGGATCGGGATCGGGATCGGGATCGGGATCGGGATCGGGGTCGGGATCGGGATCGCGATCGGGATCGGGATCGGGATCGGGATCGGGATCGGGATCGGGATCGGGATCGGGATCGGGATCGGGATCGGGATCGGGATCGGGATCGGGATCGGGATCGGGATCGGGATCAGAATTAGGATTAGAATTAGAATTAGAATTATTTATTTTCAAGAAATTGGTAATACATGGATGTTATTATAAAATATGTGTCACAAATCAGCGACAACATTTTTTCGAATTCCGTAGATTCATTTCCAATGTGCTCGATAGTTGTGTGAGGCACGAAATCTGTGAATTTTTATACAAGTGTGTCGCTCCTAAACAATTTTGTCTATGAGACGTTTTGTTTCAAGTGTGCGCACCTTCATGTATTTTGTAATGCAACAGTAGGTATGTCTTAAGATGACCTCTGTGACTAAGAGGTTGAGGGCGTTGGTGGTCAAGCCAGAGGTCGCTGGTTCGAGTCTAATGAGGAACAAAAAGTCATGGATGTGTATAAAATATGTGTCTAATATAGTAAAAATCTTAAATTTATTTCCCGTTGTCTGGTCCCCAAGGTATAAGTTCTTCGTATACTAATAATTACTAGATTGACGTTGCATGAAGCGTAAAAGGCAAAGCTGATTGGCTGATATATATATATATATATATATATATATATATATATATATATATATATATATATATATACGCACAGGCCAAAACCCAATTTTGCACACGTATTCCTCATATGACGTAGGTATCTACTAAGGAAGCATTTTTCAAAACTTAACCCCCAAGGGGGTAAAATAGGAGATGAAAATTTAAAACCTTATTTCACGCGGGTGAAGCCGCGGGCAATTAATGCTAGTTATTAATATTAAGACTGCCGAGTCTCAGCGAATCTCTCTATAAAGCCTAAAATATCTACCTACATAATATTATCTTTTTTCATTATATAACTCCCCACACCGATTTCGGTGACAGTGGCCGGTTTCATTAAACCAGACCAGTTACGCAGCAGTATTTTTATAGCGCCTAAATGTGTGCGCAGTACACAAGAGCACTCTTCCTTTATTCTCATAATCCAGTGGGACGGATAACAGACACGACTGGCGATAGATCAAGTACAGGTCCAACTTTTTACATGCCCATTCGACGCATGGATTATCTTTCTTGTCAAAAAATCAGGTGATCAGCCTGCATTGTCCTAACTCCTAACCAAACTAGGAAATAATATTTTTTATTGTTCCAATGCGGGAATCGAACCCACGACCTCCGAGTCCAGAGCCAAGCTCTAACCACAAGACAAAATATAACACAGTGTTTCACAAAATAAACAAAATGGCGCAGTATACCTTTAATACACCATTTAATATTTCAGCAATAATTATGTGCACTTAAAAATGCATAAAACGCGTTCGTAGCAATTTCGCGGCTGTGCACACATTGTATTATGTATTGTATTATGTATACCATTACCTAATATATTATACATACTGGGTGCTTGGCTAATGATTTTTTAATTATCTATTAATTCTTTGCGCATGTTTTAAATAGCATACTCTGGAATAGTATAGGTACATCCTATTTCACAACTTTAGTCAATGCCTTGTATGGCAAAAGCCTCTTAAATAAAGATTAAAAAAAAAACCTTTAATCAAGGGTCAGCTCATACCGAGACGCGACGTGACGTGGCATTTTTAATATGTAGGTAGTGAATAAAGTTCAATTTTGAATCGCTTTCTTAATAAATTATGTGGGGAACAAAGACCACACACTATGGAGTATCAAGTAGGTATTATAATTATGTCTAAAGGCGCGTCTACTGCGCGCGTTTTTTTAGTGGATAGCCTACATTGTATGAAAAAAATATGTGCAAAATTTTTGGCCTGTGCGTTGATACATCGGTCAATCAGCTTTGCCTTTTATAATAGGTTGGGGAAAAAGTCTTTTCGCATTACAGTATGTATGAACTTGTCATAAAATCTCTTGGGCTATACCAATTGTATCTGGCTGATTTTGGTATCATTAAAAAGTTTTAATTTTACAGAAGACAATTCCAAATTCAAATTAGGTAAATTTGAGATTTTCATTTGTTTTTCTTATTGTTAAAATGAGTGATTCTTATGAAGAATTTCGATACATTTTAAAATTTTATTACAAAAAAGGTAAAAATGCAACACAAGCCGCGAAAAAAATTTGTGATGTTTATGGACCTAATGCAGTATCTGTGAGAGTAGCGCAAATTTGGTTTAAGCGTTTTCAATCCGGAAATTTTGATATCAAAGATGCACGTCGCTCTGGTCGCCCTGTTACGGACAAAACTGTTGCCATTTTTGAAAAAGTGGAGCAAGATCGGCATATTAGTAGTTACGATGCAGCTGAAGAACTGGGGATTGACCACAAAACGGTTTTGGCGCATTTGAAAAAAGCTGGGTACACAAAAAAGCTCGATATTTGGGTGCCTCATGAGCTCACTGAAAGAAACCTAATGAACCGTGTACTCATTTGTGATTCTTTATTACGACGTAATGAAACCGAACCATTTTTGAAGAAGCTGATAACTGGTGATGAAAAGTGGATCACGTACGACAAGAACGTGCGAAAAAGATCGTGGTCAAAGGCCGGTCAGGCTTCACAGACTGTGGCGAAACCCGGGTTAACTCGCAACAAGGCGATGCTGTGTGTGTGGTGGGATTGGAAGGGCATTATTCATTATGAGCTGTTACCGCCAGGCAGGACCATCAATTCTGAACTGTACTGCGAACAACTGATGAGATTAAAGCAAGAAGTTGAGAGAAAGCGGCCGGAATTAATCAACAGAAGGGGTGTGGTTTTTCACCATGATAACGCTAGACCTCACACATCTTTAGCCACTCAGAAAAAATTACGCGAGTTTGGCTGGGAGGTGTTAATGCATCCGCCGTATAGTCCTGACCTTGCACCTTCAGATTTCCACCTGTTTCGGTCGCTGCAGAATTCCTTAGGCAGTGTCAGGTTGACATCACAAGAGGACTGCCAAAACCACTTGTCGCAGTTTTTTCATCAGAAGCCCCAAAAATTTTATAGCAATGGGATCATGTACCTACCAACAAGATGGCAAAAAGTTATCGAACAAAATGGCACCTATATACTTTAGTCACTTGTAAATAAACTTTATAAAAAAACCTTTTGAATTTTTATATAAAATGCGAAGAAACTTTTTCCCCAACCTAATAGGTATAATAAAATAGATGTGCTGACGATACACTTTGATACTGCAAAATACATATTATAATGTTATATTAAAAGGGTTTGGACCTGTTCGTCTGACGTTAGTTAAAATGATACGCGTCCTACTAATATTATAAACGTGAAAGTTTGTGAAGATGGATGGTCGTATGTTACTCTTTCACGCATAAGCCACTGAACCAATTATCCCGAATTCTTTTTATTCCGAAAAGGTACAATGTTCCCGTGGGATACTGTATTCACGCGGGTGGAGCCGCGGGCAAAAGCTAGTGTAAAATGAAACTCAATCTGAACACTGACCTCCACCAACACGCGACGTGTGACCCATGCGTCCCCACGCGGACACACGCGTCCCCACGCGTCCACACGTCCCAATGCATCCACACGTCCCAATTAGGGAATGGAAGAACCGGTCTGATCTTGAGAACCGGGAATTTCGGGACTGAGCAATTTCGGAACCGGGATTTCCCGGGAAATTCGGGAATTTTGGGACTGGTGTTAAGGCATGAAATCCAAGTGTGATTACTGTCTAAAAAGTAATTCAAAATATAAGAATAACATTTTATAGTACAATTACATATTAAATAAGGTTTTAATGGCAACTCGACACATCAGCCAACATGTCACCGGCATATTAATGACAATATTATTGGCGATAGTAAAGAGCCGTAGGTCATTTTAGTTTATTATCATTTATTGGTGGTTTTTAAATATGTTACTTCGAGTTATTTGATTTTTGCAAAACATCAAATAGTTGGGGTGCCCAGAATGCTATTAGTGTACATGCTGGAACGTCTAGGTAACCTATTAGAAGTGACACACTGACAAAAGCTGACACACTATAGGAATAGTGTGTCAGCTTTTAACATTCGTCGTCCTCCGTGGTTACAAAGTTGTAAAAATGATCATGACATGGATATGCTGAACGCGTCAGTTATAATTAGTGTTGTTCATGCGCAAATAAGTCAATGATATGAACATATTATTCTGACGATTTGCGTGAAAGGAGGGAAGGGGGGAAAATAAAAATAAAAATCTCGAGTGTCAGAAGTTCAAAGGGGTTCAGTGAATCCTACAGATGCTCCATTTTGAAATTAAAATTTGAAATTAATATAATGTGTAACTATTTTTATAAGGACAATAAAGAGTATTTAAAGGACAATAGGTAATATCCATCTAAACTGCTCACCAACTCCAAAAGCAACCAATATGATGCATATTTGTAGGTATACAAATATATACGTATATATTTATCAAAAAATAAAACAGACGCCACATAGCCCTTCTAGGCCAAGTCCCAAGATACTCTATTTAATCGTCAATACCATTAGTTACAGTAGTTAGCTACTATGTCGATCGATGTGTGGTGCTATCATAGTCTTAATATTAAATACGGCATATTATTATGGTTATTATTTCCTCGCACCACTCAAAGTAAACTTTTATGTACAGAATCTATAATCTAATATGAACTTCTCATTCTATCCTTTTATCGTGTACCTAATATTTTTCATTTTTGTCTTTAATTCGCTTTCGGAAATGATTAAAAATTATTTTTTAGCTAATATTTACAATTATCGATGATAGTTTACTTAAATACTTGTACATTTTAATAAAATTTGTTCGGTACCAAAAGTACCGAAATTCCCGGTTCTCAATTTTTGATTCCCGGTTCTCAGAGCGATTCAAAATTTCGGGAATTCCCGGGAATTTCGGGACCGGGATTTCCCGGTTCCATACCCTAGTCCCAATGCGTCCACACGTCCCAATGCGTCCACACGTCTCAATGCGTCCACACGTCCCATGCGACCCCACGCGGTCACACGCTCCCACACGTCAGACCCATGTCAGCACGACACGTCTGTCAAGATAACAGTAATAGGTTTGGAAAATAAAGCTTAGTCAACTGTTAATGGTGAATTAGATTTTTTTTAACTTAGATTTTTCTTATCAGTATTTTTCAGTGACTGCAAAATTATACGTTTGTAGTCACGAGAACGCGATGTTTTTATTCATAATAATTTATACTATTAACATTGAGTCATTAATATGTATCCTGTACTATATTATAAGTCTTTCCTGGTAGCTATGTTTGATGATGATGAATTATAGTTAAGAGCATTCTCGACTAGCTGTTTCCCGCGGCTTCGCCCGCATAAATATACTATCGAGTATTCCGCGGGAACATTGTACTTTTGCGGGATAAAAATAGCCTATGTTTTAATCCAGAGCCTAAACTACTCCCGTACCAAATTTCATCGAAATCCGTTCAGCAGTTTTTGCGTGAAAGAGTAACAAACATCCATCCATACATCCTCACAAACCTTCACATTTATAATATTAGTAGGATCATGTCAGCTGTCAAATACGAAAAACCGCATTTTAATCGGACCTTTCGTTTAGGAGCTATGATGCCACGGACAGACACACAGACGTCAGACCGACACGTACTCTCTTTCTTGCGTGCGTCGGGGTTTAAGAATAAGTACTTGCACCTTTCGTCCCACACTCAAATCAATCCCAATTGATTCAAAAAAAGAACTCAAAGTAATTTAAAGTAGGTACCTATATTCATGGGAATGTCAAAATTACCATCAATTTTTGTTTCCATATAAAGTAGGAAGGTAGTTCGGAAAAATCTAGCCAAATTAGACAAAAGACAGTTAAGGGACGTCCATTAATTGCGTGAGACGTTTTTGAGGATTTTTACCCTCCGCCCCTTAATTGAGCTGATATCGTCAGATTCGCGATCGATCTATGTCTCCCTCTCACGTGAGATATAAAAAAACTATTATCTATACTTACTTCTTTCTTACTAATATCACAGTGTAATAAAGAGATACAGTGGTCCAACGCGTTTGAAGTCGCGCGAAATGCCGCTTTTGTGTAGGTATTCGTCATTGCTGCAGGGTTGTCACAATAATTTAGATTTATGTATAGTATTGTATAGTATAGTATAGAATTGTGTGTGTTTATAGTATAAAAATATATATCCGTTGTCTGATACCCGTAACACAAGTTCAACTTAGTACGGGATCAGATTGACGTGGTATATATACTATTTAATTATGTATATTTGTTTTGTATCTATTTTTATGTGTTTTTGAATAAAAAAATTGAAATAATGTGTTTTATTATAAATCTGTTCTACATTTTGTGTATTCGTAGTATGTGTATGTAGAGTACTAGGAATAAAACAAAAAAATATATATAGAAGTATTAATGAAGAGTTTTAAAAATACAAATGCGTATACAAAAGCTCAGGGTTAGCATGATATATAGATATCAATTTATATATTATATCGTATTTATATCATGAATCATGATATATTATATCAATTGATATTTATGCTTGATATATATCAAAATTGATATTTATATTTAAAAATGTAAAATAATGTTTTAAATGTAAAAAATCTTACATCAACAAAGGTCTTATTTTCCGAGAGTTTCACAAGCCTAGGTCATCAAAAACTTGCTATTTGACACGACATTAAATAATCATAGCCGTCGACGCGGCTTGTAACGGCTTATGACACCCACGTGTCCCCCTGTTTTTCGGAAGAAAATTCCTTGTTTGTTATTATACTATTGTTATACCCTAGTTATACCATTTATAGCATGTGTCAAATTAATTCGACTGATAAAATTAATACACTTTTTTTTTCTTCTGGTTATAAACAAAAGTCATTTCATGGATTTAAGACTTAAATTGATACTTAAAAGTATCTATCGTTGATTTTTAATTTATTTGAAACTTTGAATATCAATAATAAATAAATGAGTTTAATTTTACTTCCCTATCTTCAAATTATCAGACATACAAATTATTTCGATCCAACTACCTATTACGAAAATACATATCAGAGTATGAAATTTGTATGTAATTTTGAAAATATCAAAAATATCGGATAAATATCAAAGATATCTGATATTTTGATATTTATTATAAATATCGGATATTTACGAACCCTGCAAAAGCTACAAATGCGAAACTGAAAGGTATTTTCGACATTTGGATTTACTAGTTTTTAGATGGCGATTGTTGAATTTGACGATGTAGTTAGTAAATTCTCATACGTAGATACAATTTTATTAAAAATTCTGACGGGAAACAGGCGCATGGTTTTGTATTAAAATTAATCTTCTTTAGCTGTTCATATAATTGACCATTGTAAATAAGTACCTACATACAACTCAAACGAAACACTGTCGCAAACCACATAAACAATCAAATTAAAAAGCGTCAACCCCGGCTGACGTGTCCCAAGCGAGTGTATGGCAGCTTGGGCTCGCTACCGCCCCTCTCTCACCCCGCACGCCCCGCACGATTGCTCTGTCTAGACGTGTCCGTTGGACGACTGTAGGTATTAGTTCTATAGGCTGTGCTAATATTATAAATGTGGAAGTTTGAGAGGATGTACGGATGGATGTTTTTTCCTCTATCACGCAAAAACTACCGAACGGAGGTCGATAAAATTTGGTATGGTAGTAGTTTAGGCTCTGGATTAAAACATAGGCTTCACATTTTTATCCCGGAAAAGTACAGTATTCCCCCAGGATGCCCGATACTACATTTACGCGGGCGGAGCCGCGAGAAACAGCAAGTATAATATTATAAATGCGTAAGTGTCTGTCTGTTACCTCTTCTCGCTTTAACCGCTGAAACGATTTTTATGTTTGATATAGACATACTTTGGGTCCCGGGAAAGGACATAGGATATGTTTTATCCCGAAAAAGTAGTGTTCCCGCGGGATAATGTATTTACGCGGGCGGAACCGTGCGCAAAAGCTAGCTGTTCATAAATGTATTGATTTATTAAAAAAAAAAATGTTTTACTTTATTATGACGATTGTATTTTCCTAACTTTTTAATTTCACCAAATTTTCTCGCGTTTTGAGACTATTTTTGCCAGAAGGAAATTACGTACTGTGAGGAGGCGGAGGCTCTCCCCTCTCCCCCAATTGAGATTTGCTGACATTCGGCTGGACCCCCCCCCCTAAATACCTAACGTAATTTATGGACGTTCCCTAAGGTGAACAAATTTGATTCCTATCTTAGTATTCTACTGTCGCTGGTCTCGCATACTACATTGCTGGCGATTGTAGAATACCTAAGTCTAGGGAAATAGTGACACTTGATAATGAACTTTGAGTACAGGTCCTAAGGTATATAATCTGTTGTAGGATCCGATAACATAATTTTCTTTGTCGTTTGCTCTTTGTTTCAGAATTTAAAGACATTACCTATTAAGTTCCATTTCCGTCAATTGGTCAAGTGTTAGTTTTTTTTTACCTATATTTTTTTTGAGACGGATTTTGATGACATTTAGCACAGACAAACAGTACCACGGAAAATGGCATCTGCAAAATGTATAGTTCCACATGATTATTTGCAAACGGGTAACGGATTTATATGTTTATTCTAGGTTGTATCAAATTATATTCATCAATCAAATGTTTCAAATCGAAATTGCATTGCATGCAACATGCTTCGGCACGAATGTGGGTGACCCTCTGCTCGTATTCTGTACTTTTTTAGAGTTCCGTAGTTCTACAAGGAACCCTTATTGTATCGCTCTGTCTGTCTATATGTCTGTACGCGCTTCTACCTTCTGTAACATTGATGAATAATTCGATGAATGTTGGTATTTTATTTATTTATAAACTAACAATACAAGCATTAAACTTATTCTATACAATGTGACATAAACCATTGCTGGTTTTTCCGCATGCTCTTCATCGTCGGTAGCTCATTTAACTCATGTGTATTTAGTTATATTTAGTTAGATAATGCTTAAATATTATTTAATGTTATTACTAGATAAGGTTAACAATATGCATAAATCTAAAAAAGTCGTAACCCGTAGGTAGAACTACAATACCGCCACTATACCGCGTCTTCAACGCACAATGGAAACACACGGACATAAATTGCTTTAGCATTATAATAATTTAATTGTACGTATAGGTTTTGATTTTAACTTCATAAAATAATAGTAATTTCATATATTAGGGTAAGTTGTGTGGGATATAAAGGCGAGTTTTCATACCTACATGATTTTTAAACGATGAAAAATTTTTAGTATATGTCCCTCAAAATGCTTTATAAGTTGACACCTCCTATAACTTGTAAATTCTAACTTATAACATGTAACTTTCTGTGCTGTTAGTTACGCTGCAATCTTTATTTTTAAATTTTCAACGAAATGGAACAACAACTTTTAAAGTTATTTAAAAAAATACCTTTTGCGCTTAATAGTTACGAAACTCTCCTTAAACGTGTTCTGACAAAAAATTCTAGAGCTATTAAAATGTTATTTTATTGCTCATATATTATCGACACTCCCTAGGAATAACAACTTAACTTGAGTTACGTGAAAAATGAGTTTATCCCATATTCTTTCTTATCAATTAATTTGCCATTTTTTAGTCCTGGAAAGGTATTTCTACGTTAAATAGATCCGAAGATATCAAGAATGATATTAACGTATTCCGTGTCACTTGGTGGAAATTTTATAGATTTCAACATAAAAAGGATCCTATATTTATATACAATTTTATAATACGGATAAGTTACTACCTGATTAAAAGCAATAACAATTTATATTTAATTACATTTTTATCAGTATTTTTTTTGGACATACTAGATAGAAAGCTATGGCTAAAATATGGTTGTCAAGAGGCAGGATATTAGCTTGGTTTGTTGAACTTCGTCACGAAATCTATTTCTTTTTGAAGGACAGTGACTTCAACCTTAAGTTCCGATTTGAAGATGAAACCTGGCTTAAAAGAGTTACATATTTAGCTGAAATTTTCTCATGTCTCAACGAAACAAATGCTTCGATGAAAGGTTCCGCATGCAGCGTATTCACAGTGCAGGGCAAGACTCCTAAAGAAAATTGAGTTTTGGAAAACGTGCTTGACTCAAAATATCATTCAATGTTTTCCTCTGCTGCACGAATTTGTAACGACGAACGCCTTAATCGTGGATGCCAAAATAAAGGATGAAATAGTTTTTCATCTGTCTCACCTCTCCAACGAACTGAAAAGGTATTTTCCAGATATTGATAATACTGAAGGCTGGATTCGAAACCCATTTATGGCCACAACCGAGAGCATAAATGCCGGTTTGAGTATTAAGCAACAGGAGTCATTACTAGAAATATCCACAGATGAAACTCTTCAAGCTTCAAGCTGATTTCAGAAGAATGCCTTTGATCGATTTTTGGACAGCTAGATAGGAAGAATATCCCGAACTTTCGAACCGAAAAGCGGTGAATTTTCTTTTACCCTTCGCAACGACATACTTATGTGAGAGTGGGTTTTCACATCTAGTAATGATAAAAACCAAGTACAGAATTCGACTTAATATTGAGCCAGAATTAAGATTAAAATTATCCAAAATTGCTCCTAAAATCGGCTCCGGCGCAAAATCACATAGTAGCAAAACGGCATATTCTCTAAAGGACGTTTTCTCAAAACGTCGTATTCTCAAAAAAACAGAAATTGCACAGTCTATGATATAAATAAAGTTTGTTGTAGTTGTTCGTTTAATAATCGTTTCGACGTCACGGCGTCGGCGTTTATACGTGTTATGTGTTGCCGCCACTTCGGCCCGTCATAATCTCGGGCCGAGTTCTAGTGGTGGCGCCGAACTAAGGGATATTTCGGCGCTCGAGTGAAGGGCGTGCGGTGGACACACGGCCATAGTAAATATATGTATCGCCAAATCTGCGCCGTCATGTCTTTCTCGTTGACGGTGGCGGTGTACAAACAGCGTAAGGATGGTATAGGATTTCCTAAAATACGCCAGGTGCTAGGGCCCTAAGAGCGTATTCCAAACGTCCGTAATTCCATTATCTAACTTTTCAAACCCTTTTAATAATAATTTACTGTAGTCTTCAGCGCCCAGTATGATGTCAATTGGGCCGCGCTTGTAATATGTAGGGTCAGCAATTATTTTGTTCGTCATATTTTGTTTCTCTAGTTGTTTTATGTCTTGTTTTGGCAATGCTCCGGTTAGCTTAGGTAATATAATAAGTGATGTCACTAGCTTGTACGCACTCGGAAATCTTGGTTTTAATGTGACGTCAATCATAAAATTTGAGGTTTTTGGTTGCTCGTCGGCAATACCCTTTATTTCAGCTTTTATTTTTTGTTTAGGGAACCCTAATAGTTGTGCTGTCTCTTGTGTGCATAAGGAAACTTCAGACCCTTGGTCACATAAAACTCGTAATAACTGAGGTGTTCCGTCATAAGTTGTTGTCTGTACTAAGGCCGTAGCCAGAAGTACCGTTTTATTTTTCTCATTCTGTTGCATAGATGTATTTGAACTTCTTTGTTGTACTTGACTGTCTTTTGATTGTGACTTATAATTTGATGTTCTAAATGTATTTGGCTGCGAGAAGTTTGTATGCGTTTTATTTATGATTTTTTGTCCTTGTGGTCTAGTTGAAAATTCTTTAAGATTCCGATGTAACAGTGTAGAGTGAGCCTTATTGCATATTTCACATTTCTTATAATTTTGACTGACACACTCTTTTTTTTGCGTCGTGCATTAAACACTGATAGCACATTTGTTTTTCTTGTACTTTTCTAATGCGGTCGTTCACGTGAATGGGAACACTTGGGAACTTAAACAGGGGTACGTGGGTCGTGGGGCTATAAGTTTGAGAAACCCTGCCTTAGTGTATTATTCTCGACAATTGACTTGATATACCTCGTATTTTTGAAGTAAAAACTCAAATCACCAAAGATAATTATAACGTATCTCAGATATACGATTATATACCCCGTAAGTTCATTAATCTCTCTATCATTTTGGTGTTTGTATTTCAAGTTACAATGTTATTCTACGAATCAAATATTGAGACCTATCATTGTAAGTCATAAAACTACATGAAGGAGATTTTTTACAATAAAAACAAATAAATAAATAGAAAAAGAACGAAAAATGAATGCTATATATAAAAGAATCACTAATATTATTAAAAAAATGTAGGCGTGAGAACATTTTTTAACATTAAAATCGCTCTCCTGAAAAAACGTAAAAAATGAGTTAAGTTCTTATTCCTAGGGAGTGTCGTTATATTAATAAATATAAATGCGGTTTTGCAAAACACATTTAATCCGTTGTTAAATTCTAGCATTTGGCCGTTGGCTGGAAATATAAAAACAAAATATTTTATAGAACTTACGACAAGGAGAAAGGTCTGGCCGATAAAACAACAAGTTTAGAGTCCGATATATTCGCAAAGTAACAGCCCTCTACCCTGTTACATTATCATCTTTATGCATACATTTAAAAAAATCTTGGTTATTTGGTCTTTACTATTTTTGGAAGGAAATGTACTTAGTTTAATACTATAGCTTTAGTTTGGAAGTTTGGTCGCTACATGGTACTTATTGTACTTAGAATCAAAAGTTTAGTCTGTAATATTTTATACACATTCTTAGTGTTCCGTACAGCGGGACATCTGATTGTATATTTACGCGGGCGGACCCGAGGGCAACAACTAGAGTAGCCAATAAATTAGTAAATTTTACGCCAACTTTATAAGTAGGTACTTCTCTTTTACTGCTCCTGGGGCACGTTGGAGTATAATTATGGATATAAAGGCTGTAAAATGTTAATGAACAAAAGATTTATTCGGCTCAGAGTGATACCTTTTGGGATTTTATTTGAATTTGGTTGCATCGACATGAAATTTCGTTACCTACAATACTATTAACAGCCTCCGTGGTCTAGTGGTTAGAGCGTTGGCTCTCGATTCAGAGGTCGTGGGTTCTATTCTCGCATTGGAACAACAAAAAACGTCGTTTCCAAGTTTGGTTAGGACAATGCAGGCTGATCACCTATAAATTGTCAGACAAGAAAGATGATCCATGCGTCGGACTTGCGCTTGATCTCTCGTCGGTTATCCGTCCCACTGGATTATGAGAGTAAATGAAGAGATCTGTCATGGGATACTAATCCCAACTTACTTGTCCGGTAGTTGTGATATAGTATACGGGTATGCGACCCCGGCTTCCCTAGCTATTACTGTCCTATTCCTTCCCCTCCTGGGCGGTAATATCCTACATTTCCTATTTCCCACTCTAACTTACCAATGTTCCTTTCCACACCGCCTATCCTTCCCTTTCCCTATTCCTATCCTCTCCGCAAATCCGTGGGAACGCAATGGATAATCATAAAAATAATTTAATTATCCAAAATGGCGGCGATGTGGTTCGCCACCCAATTTGATATGAATTTCAATTATATACCTCTACGTGATCAAGAGGAGTTAGTTTAAAATTATTAAAAATATTTTTATTATATGATGTAACAAAAAAATGTACAGTTTTCGTAATTTCTCCTTTATCTGTGCTATAAGATGTTGCATCGTACCAAATTTCAAGTTTCTGAGTTCAAGGGAAGTAGTAAGGTTTTGATTCCCTTGCGAGTGTCGAAAATGTGAAGTGCGATGGCTTAGAAGTTTTATTTTTTTACAGCTCCAAAGGACAGTAGACCTGAGTATTTGATATAAATTCCAGCTTGATACCTCCACGCGTTCCGGAGAAAAAGGGTCTTGACAGACAGGCGGACAACAAAGTGATCCTATAAGGGTTCTGTTTTTTCCTTTCGGGGTACGGGGTATCGTCACGATGTGAACTGACCCTTAGTATGACCCTCACGTAACCCCAGTATTACGTTGTATACGAATTAGAGTGTGACAATAGCAATTAACGACAGGCGATCGAATTTCGGATGCGGATATTAATTCAGGGCTCATACTAACCGCTAATGGGTTATCAACCTCAGGGGGCTATTATATAAAGATAGCGATCAATGATTGTAAGGTGATAATTATGTAATACAATTTTATAATAGTCTCCATACAATGATTTAAAAACTAATGATGGGTTATGACGTACATTTGACGGAAAAAATCTTAAATACTTACAATATGAGTTATGACGTACATTTGACGTAAAAAACTTCAAATACAAGGAAAAGCAACACCATCTTGATTTCAGAAGATTTAGTCAATTAAATGCGGACTGATAATACTGCGGAAAGCAACTGACAAATGTCAAACCTCGACTGCCCCAAACAGCACCAAAAGTAGGGCAGTGGATACTTATTGCCTCGATATGCCTTGTGTATTTTAGCAGGTTGATCAGTCTCGTAATTTGTTCATGTTGTAACTGTTGGTCTTTACTATAATGCTGCTAAAAGATCTAATAGGCTAGATGAATCAATTTTTTTGATTGCTTTATTGAATAGTACTCTTAAATACGAGTAACTTCTCAGAAGAAATAGTATATTATGAAAAGTCAATATTTCCAAAGGTAGACATTATTATTTATTTATTTACAAAATTTCGCAAATCTTGTGAAAACGCTCCATACTAAAGTAGTACCTAGCTGTGATGTCACGCCTAGATTAAAGTGTATGAAGTACAAGGCAGGAAAATATTTGTAAATATCTCCGACATTTTTGCTTTTAAGTTCAATACTTACCATAGTGAATGTTTTTGTATATGATGTAAGTAAACTAATGATGTAGATTTTGTTTACTAATTTAGTAGATTTTTTTTTTTCTACTTTTCAGATGACTCTAATTACTAAACTGCACATAAAATATTATATTTTTTTACACAAGACTTATCATGTTGTAATACCTCAATATTTCTGAATATATCAATTCAACTCAATATTTTACATGTAATCATCCCCAGTCCTTGATGGAACTACGATAATATCTACCTATTAATTTCCATGATAGGCATCTATGGCTAACAAGTATCTGCCTATTAGCCGCCAGCCCCAAGTCACGGATACAACCCAGCCTGATGTGAACTAATTGAAGTGGCAATCATGTATTAATTGGTTTAATTAGTTTCAGAATGTGCTTCGAACTTGAAGTCGTTGGACAAGTTAATTATTTGCTACGCTATTTTTAATTCGCTTCAGGATTTATTTATTATTTTGCTATAATTAATTGTATTTTTTGTTTTTTGACAATTACACACGCGCCGCATCTCCCGCATCGACACCGGGGCTACGGAGTAGAAACTGGGCATTTAGTCAAGATGCATTCGATAATTTCGACGGCGAAGTTCGAAAACAGAATGTATGGGATTTGACATAAAGCGTCGTGTCAATTATCATCAAATCACATATATTTTTGTTTTCGAAGTTCGTCGTCGTAATAACTAAATGCAAGTTGGCTAAAGGCTCAGTATACTTACGTACAGAGAAACAGCTTTCATAGAACGATCAAAATCGATCCAAATTTAATTTTGACCTTCAACGGCCCACAATTTATCCATACAATCGCGGACGACACATGTTATTATATCGAACCGAAACCTAGCTATGTAGCTGTTTATCTATTCTTCTTTGACTTTATCTTTGCCTGGGGCTGCAGCGCGTGAGTTAAGGCGCTTACGTAGAGAGATATACTATTTGATTTGGAGTTTTTAAACGAAAATTGCTGCACATAATATGTGGTATTTGTATGGACATAAGTGTGAATTTGCTTTATCGCGTTTTCAGGATTTCGTTTTTGCTGAGCTTTGGCCTAAGACTCTGCACTATGAATTAGACCGTCACTATCTGCCTGTAACGCAATCAAGCCTTAACTAATAAAAAGATTTTGATGAAATTTTGTACAGGAAATCAGGCAAAAAATTCATCATCTAGTGCAAGGCTTAATCCTAAAAATGTACCGTTACCGTTGTCCTTATATGCTTGTCGATTTTTCAGCCAGTATCTAGAAATCAATATCCCTTACCAATAATACAGTTAATGAACTGCTGTTGGGTCTCTAGCGTCAATATTTGTCGACGTTTGATTAGCGCCCGATTTAATTACAGCTGGAGACGACGCTTAAATATTCTTTCTAATTATATAATAGTGAGTTTATACTTATTATCCAAGGTTAGAGATTTTTTTTAATATTAATAAAGACTTAAGGATAAAAGGGATTTTGGCAGCCTATGTATGTATGTTTGTTTATCCCACCTAAGCGTCTTAACTTCTGATCCGATTTTGTGAATAAATGAGGTGTTATTAGATTCCTAATAATAGTCTGGGTAACATAGGCTATATAACTTACGTAGTTGGAATAACGTTTTTATACAAAAATCTAGTTATGTTTCTTATCTGGTCAAGTCCTCAAGTACAACTCTATAATTGTATTAGCACAGAAATCTATTTTCAGTGCCCTGAAATTTCCCGGGACCGCTGGATTCCAGATTCCCAGTCTTAGGGCAACCCATTAGGGTTGCCCTAAGACTGGGCAACCCTAATGGGTTTTAAAATTATTTTAAATAGCAATTTGGTCATCGGTAGACGGTACATAATAATAACTCCCCACCGGTCAACACTGATTTCGGTGATGGTGGCAGGTTTCATTGAAACCAGGCCAGTTACGCAGGAGTAGTTTTATAGTGCCCAAGTGTGTGCGCAGTACACAAGAGCACTCTCTCTCTCTTCCTTTACTCTCATAATCCAGTGGGATGGATAACCGACACGACTGGCGAGAGATCAGGCGCAGGTCCGACATTTTACATGCTCATCCGACGCATGGATCATCTTTCTTGTCAGACAATCAGGTGATCAGCCTGCATTGTCCTAACCAAACTTGGAAACAACATTTTTGTCATTCCACTGGACCACGGGGACAATTTTTTTCAAGTTTCATAAATAAAACGCATCGTGATTTTTACAATTTATTCAAATAAAATAATTAGTACAGTAAAAACTCTTCTAGTTCAACATTACCTAGACATTTAGGATTTTCGATTCGATCTGGAAACAATTAGTATTAGAAAAATATTGGACTCTAGCTATACAACCTATCTACAAATATACAGTCACTAGGAACATTGAACAAAAATTCTAATTTTTGTATGGACAATTGGACATGTTTCATATTTTGTCGAGTATACCTAGGAGTATTTTATAATAATCGAAATTAGGTACCCTTAAAGGTATCTTAGGGTCAGTTCTAACCGCGACGATACGCAACGCTCGACGCACAAACGAATTGTTAACAGTAATTTTATATAAGAATCATAAAATATTAGTCACCTTTTATTACGAGAAAACATTTTAAATCACTGTCGTACGCACTGCGAATTACGTGTTTTAAAAATGGCGCGTAAAAACAAATAATTTTATTTCGACTACATTTTTTTTTTAAATTTTGTTCCAAGGTAACTTGGATGGCATTAGGCATACAAAATTAGTAATATAGTAAATTAAGCTCGCCTAAGGCCAACTTGCGCCAATTCGGGTTAAAGTTAACCTTGGGTTAAATATCATGCTTTCTCTTTCAGAAATACGAAGAACGAGAGAGATAACATGGTTTTTAACCCAGGGTTAACTTTGTCCCGGATTGGCGCAAGTGGGCCTTAGACGGTCAAATGGACGCCCAATTAGAGCTATTCGCTTATGTACATCAGGTGTGCATGTGACACTCAAGGACATTAAAGTTTATGTATACATGCGACGATACGCAAATTCAATTTTGAATAGCTATCTCAAAAACGCGTTTTTTGAGATAGCTATACAAAATTGAATTTTATTCACTAGGTAGACAAAAATATACACGTTTCATATGACGACCTCACGGAAAATCGGCGTGAAATAACGCTTGCGTTGTGTTTCGCCGAGAGAGTGAGGTTGCTGGAGGCCCATGGTTGGATTGGGCATTTTAAGGACCAGGAACGCAAGTCGCAGCAGTGGTGTTGCGAGTGTCCATGGGCGGCGGTAATCAATTACCATCAGGCGATCCGTCTGCTCATTTCCTGATTCATTACAAAAAAAAAAAACATCTGTCATGTAGTGCACAAGCGTTGATATTCGAACTTTTACAATGAAACGTGTATCTTCTTGTCTAATGAATAAAGTTCAATTCTGAATAGCTATCTTATAAATGCAGCGCCGTGTTGCGTATCGTTTCGTTTCAGTGTAAACTGACCTTTAGGCTGTAACGAAAAAAAAAATGAAAAAAAACCGTTTTAATATGACCAGTATAATCGTGACCCTCGTAGCGAATAATTAGTATGCTACAACGGCCGCACTTAAACTGGTACTTACTTGGAAGCTGTTTTTATAGGAGGTATTTCATTTTACTTATAACAACATACATGCTTTGCTGAATTTTTATTTTAAAATACACAAATGTTCTGAAAATTAAAATACATGTTTAGTTTCGTTGTAATTTTGGCAATTTTATATTTATTTCGTAGCCTGATTGTATGAACTGCCGTATTATTACATTACGCCTAAAAAATAGTTTTAAAATATGGCGGCTCAACGATTAGTCGGATTTAATGTACATAGCTATATTAAAAAGTATTCAGCCGGAATGTATTCGGCGTTCTTCAAAACAGCTAGCCGGAATGTAATATGGCGTAATACAATCCGACTGACGCAACATTTAAATAAAACAAATCATTAAAATCTTTGACTATACATACATAATTTTTTACTTAAAGACCATTGAGAGAAAAAAATAGATCTTTTTGAGGCAAAAACTACATAGAACATACTTCAGAAGCAAGTAGTGTGGAAGTATCAACTGATGTGACGTCACAAGATGGCGCTGACTTAAATCTTAAACTGCAAGAGATACAGAAATTAGCTTAAGACAATTTATTATATAAATACTAAAACATAAATAACACTTTATTAATAAATAATAGGTCAACTACATCTAGAAAGACAATTAATATAAAATTGTTCTTATATAAATGTACACGAGCCTTTATCTTTGGCACATAGTCATTTCAAAGTGGGACAATGTTTTTTCTTGCTTTCTGATTCTACTACAATAATCTTCTCCAAAACAAAAAAAAACATTATGTACGAGTACTTACATATTCTATATTAAGTAAACAACATCAGATATGAAAAACTAGGGAGTTTTTGAGTGAACACAAAAAAGAACGCTTTTTGAAGTTGCCACTTGCTCGTGCACTTGCACGTGCACCACACTTGTGCTCGTTAACGAATATTTAACGGTTAATATTCTACCAATATTACACATTAAGAAATAAAATAATACAAATGTATGGAAGAATTAAAAAACAACAAACGTCACTCTTCTACAGCTCGGCCAAAACTCAAAAACTCCCGACAGATTTGTATTATTCCTAGAATAACTAATGATTTTCCATTTGATCCAAAGCTGTTGTAGCTAGTAAGTTACTAGCTACTAGTAATGATACGACGACATATTGACTATAGAACACGTGTCACGCTATTTGGGTCAGGCGTGCGTGTTCCTCCGCCGTGACGATTCTAACGAATTGATAATATGTAAATCAATAAGTTTGCTTAAAACTTATTGATTTACATATTATCAATTCGTTAGAATGTTTGGCTGACAGAATGCAAAAGGTAAAAAGTATGATTTGACGCGTACCTAGTTCGTGAAGTAAAATACAAAACAATATTCATTTGAAATTAACATAAAAACTATTTACTAAAAAGTAAAAATGCGCAAAAAATATGAAATAAAACTAATTTTCTAAATAATTCCTTTTTAAAATTCGATTAAAGTTTTAACTATTTCTCTACACAATCTTCTTCATTTTGAAGTCGGTACCAAGAAATTTGTATGAAAAATATTTTGTTAAAATATTCTATAATTAGGATTGATCTTAATAATGATAACAAATAAATAATTTAGAAAAAAACAATGATAACTAAAATATTATGATTAACAATGACAATATAAATAGGTAAATATCTATGTATCTATATTAAATTTTATTTTACAGAATCACTGTTTCGTCTTTCAATTTACAAAATATACAAAATAATGTTAAAATTAAACGCTATACTACTTTGGTCAAGAAAGGTTTCAACGTTATCTAAGAAATTGTTAACTTCATTAGAATTTTAAACTTTACATTTTATTTTAATACAATCGAATTTATTATCTACGTTTAATTTCAAAACTTTTATATAATCTAATGAGACATGGGGTTTCACAGCTAGTTTGTTAGTTATCATTTATTCTGAATTATTATTAGGACTCGCATTGTCTGGACTATCACTAGTTTCAATAATGACATTTGAATTTATTTCATCTTCTTTCTTACCGATATCTACAGTCTCCTTAACAACATTATCGTTCTCTTCTGTATAACATTCTAAATTATCATTCTCTTCTAAATCTTCTAGACTATTTACAATTTCGTTATCATCTCTATCTAATTTTTCGCAATTATCAACAGTAGGTTTCACGATTACTACACCTACTTTTCTGCTGGGTAGGTCTGGTGGTCTCACGGTAGACAGGGTATTGGATAGATATGACGCTTGCAGGTTGTAACCTGGCAGTAGTTTGGGTTGCAGCGGTAGCATGAGGTCTAGGGCGCCAGTGGTTGCGGGGCGAGGTTGCAGGGGTGGGGCGGTCACCAGAGGTGGTTGCAGGGATGCGAGAGAGATCGCTCCACTTTGCGTGTTCACTATTGGACTCTCGACTGAAAGAGACAAAATAAGAGTGTTGAATTCATCTATATACTTTGCAACTGAATTAATTAAGATAATTTCATTCTAAGTAGACTCTAACAGTCTTTAAAGGTTTGCTTTCAGATATCTTAAAACCAAAGTTTGAATAAAATTACAAAATTTTAGGGCTTACTCTTTTGGAGATCTTAGCCTGTGTTTAGACATCCTGCGATTTTAAAGTGGCATTATGATCAGTAAATTTTTTATTCATCATCTCAGGATCATTCTAACATATATCTTTTTTCTTTTACACTGGAACAATATGGGTTAGGTGTGGGCTCCAATCACAGGTGTGGTTTTAGTCTATGGCTGTAGTTATGGGGTTTACCTATAGGTGCTCTGGCCTGGAGCGGCTGGGTGACCGGCGGTCGCAGCATGTTCGACGGGCCTTGGAGCGCCAGGCTTATCATATTCATGCCATTTACTCCTGGAATTGAAAAGCATAGGTGTTAGAATCAACAATATTCTACTCGCTATTACATACTATTTAATATTAAATTGGTTAAGTTCGTGTTAACACTGGGTGTATCATATTATATCTCCCTATCTTCATATTTATGAAAGGGAAGGTACGATATTTTAACCTAGGGTTAACTTTAACCTAGATCCGCGCAAGTGGGCCTTATTGGACAGAGTATTGAAGAATTCCATGTGGGAGAGCCACGCTTCGGCATGAATGGGCCGGCTCGACCGGCTAAATACCACGACCTCACAGAAAACCGGCGTGAAATAACGCTTGCGTTGTGTTTCGCCGAGTAAGTGAGATTACCGGAGGCCCATGGGGGGATTGGGGATTTTAAGGCTCAGGAACGCAAGTCGCAGCACCAGAGGAGTTACAAGTGTAACTCCTCTGTTGCTGCGAGTGTCCATGGGCGGCGGTAATCGCTTACCATCAGGCGATCCGTCAGCTCGTTTCCTGGTTCATTACATAAAAAAAAAAAAAAGATACAGCTAAACATATTATCAAAGGGATTCGGAATCAGGCATCTAAAATGATAATAATTATTAATTGAAAATATTTATGGGTGTGTTATAATGATAAAATATCATCATATTAAATAAAAAAAGATGACAATAATATTATTACGATTGTGTTCAAGTATATTATTTTTGTCATCACGCCATCTAGCGACTTTTACCCGAACTGAAACACGCTCTTACCTAATTTATTATTCACTGGTATCTCCTTCAACACGACGGGATGTTTGACCGCGTTGACCCGCCGGTTGGAGGCACTGGCGTCGCGTTTTCTCCGGGGTTGCTCCACAGGCAGCACTCGTCGTCTCTTCTTCGGAAGCTTTGACCGCGCCTGCGATAGATGGCGTTATTAAACACTGTTTAACTATGATGACCGATAGATGGCGCTAAATTTACCACGTGCCTGCAGATGGCAATTTTTAATTGTTTAGATTAGAACGTTAAGCCCTCGTTTGCACAAGCGTTTTTTTATCGCATTACTATAACCAATTATAAAAATTCTACGCTAATAGAATAGAGCTGAAACCCGAACACACGAGCGTCGAGTTTTTACATTGATATCGATTGCCGTGTGTTTGATTTTAAACTCTATTGTTTAAGCACAGAGTTCTATTTTCAGCGTTGTTTTTCCCGGCCAGAAAGATTCCGGATTATATAGTCTGAGATTCAGCGCTTTTTCACAATTTCCTAATAAGTGTCGTATAGCTTATTCGGAAGTATTGTCGCTGCTTGCTTTAAATCGAGCGACAGAGACAAAACATGCAAATAACCTGACACTTATCACGATACATTGTCAGACAGGCTCTTAGACATAGAGGTTAGAGAACAGGAGACCGAGCATTTCCCGCCTGTCCCTGAAAATTTGTAGAATTTATAATTCATTTTTCAGCCACCAGCCGCGCTGCCGTCGATAAGTAGTATAATTTTCTTCACGGCATTGGTGGGTTGCTTTTTCTGAGACAACTTAGCGATCGCAACGCCTCCCTTATTTTGTCCATATATCTGGGACACTATTTTCTACAGCGATTGGTCTCCTGTCTCTAACCTCCATGCTCTTAAAGATGATGTTAGTCTATTGTTTAGATCAGGCAACCAACATATTAAATTGTTTCGGTTAAAACGCCAAAAGATGTCGCTCGATTGCGAGTGCGTCGCAATACTTTTTATTATTCCACGGAAGTGCGCTATTAGACTTAACGACTGTGGATAAATAATAAATCCTATTTCCTTTCACCACGTTCGGTTCTCCCTTCGTGCGGCTTACGATAAATCATTTCAAAGCCAAATATTGCAGAATATTCTTGCCTATTTAAACCCGGTAATAAAAGTCAGGTGCAGCTAAAACTACAGTTAATTTGTTTAATTATACCCGTCTGCCGGCGCAGGCTTAAATATAAAACTCGTATTTTACGTACTTCATTTTCAGCTTAATATAGTAACTACTTCATTTCAAAATTAAATTTGTTTAAAACGTGTGAGTAGTTTTGTAGAGCGGCGATTCATTCTGTATTTTTTGTTTTATACATATTATTAAATGGTGTTAATATTGTTTTTGTAATTGAATTACCACTTGTTTGTGCTTTAAGGTATTCTTTGTATAAAATTACTAAATGATAACCGCGACTTTGTACGCACAAAAGGAATTATAATTATTACCGAGACTGCGTTTAGTAAAAAGCTGTTGATCTATCAGTAAAAATAACTGTAAACATTGTGTGTTTTTAAGATTTTTGACACGATACATCGTACGGTATGAAAATATCTTATTAATGAGTTTCTAGTCTAAATGTAGGCTATATATTTTATAGGAAAAACACTTTTAAATTAATTCATAAACATCTAAATACATTCGGAATAATTCTAATGAAAAGACAGGTATGCTACGACAAAGAATTATTTAAAAAAATCCTGAAAAGCCCAAAGTGAGCGTGAAATATCTCGTTTATTTGTGAAGACACAAAAGACAGCGAAGTACCACTTAAGAGGCGGTGTTTTAAGAGCTTAGAGTTTGCTCGTTAACATTACCACCCCGTACAATGTATGTTGACTTATTAACTGTAATAAGGACAGGCCCTGTGTACTCGTTAATATGTCTCTTATGTGCCTCGTGCGCCTCTTTCCCTTTCCGTCTGTTATAGACAAGACGGAGGTATAAACACCGTGAGATAGTTTATTTACGCGGGTGAAGCTAGTCTTATTATAATTAAAATTAAAAAAAATAGAAAATCAACAAAATGTATATGTGTTATTATATTTCTTTATATCACGGTAATAAGCCACTCTTAAATTGGTAGCGGATACAATCCGCGAGTGACCGGTCGCAATGGAAATCTTTGGAGGAGACCTATGACCTGCAGTGAAAGTCACCAGGTCGACGAAAGAGGTAGCAATATATTTTTATATGAGAACTTTTTTTCTTAGGACTCATCCTTACTTTCGAAATCATTGACCCAGTACGATATTGAATGTGGAACATATTTGGAACTAAACTTAAGGTAATGGGAGTTTTGACAGTTCTTGTGTAATGAGATACAAAACATAAAGATTAAAATTCAAATGTCTCTTGATCATCTTAACTGCCTCAGTTTTATGCACACACGTATAATAATATCAGCCTTCGAGGCTTAGAGCTTGGTTTTCGACTCGGAGGTCGTAGGTTCGATTCTTTCGTTGGAACAATAAAAATTATTGTTACCAAGTTTAGACAGGACAATGCAGGCCGATTACCTAGTTGATAAGAAAGATATCCATGCGTCTGATGGGTATGTAAAAAGTCGGTCCTGCCGCCTCATCTTTCGCCAGTCGTGTTGATTAAATAAGATTCGGGAGTAAAGGAAGAGATCAAAATCAGTGTGGGGAGATATTATTATTACTATAAACTGCCTCAGCCTGAGGTAGTTTAAAGTAATAATAGCCCCCCACAAAATGTATAGGATTTGATATAAGGACATCGCAAGCGACATGTCACTTAGGGGTGACTATGTCAAATAACATACATTTTTAATGTCGAACTTCGCCGTCGAAAGTCGAAATTTTATCGAATGCATCTCGACAAAATACCCACAATTATTTAAAAATATTCCAAAGACTTTCGAAGAAGGTTCGATATCACGTAAAGATAGCCAAATGTGTATTGAAAAGTAGACGACGATGTTAATAAAGATTTTGAGCAAGCCGAATATTAATATTAATATAAGGCTCAAAGTCTTATCACTATACATAATTATATGTATTATATCTATTATCTATATAATACTATGTCATTTATATACGGCAACTAAATACCCTGTCTTTGTCGGTGGTCAAACAATTTCACGTCCAACGCAATAGCAAATTGGTCAATCTGGTTCAAGAAATTCGATTAACAATACGTGTTTGGCATTTTAGAATCCATATATAACTGTTGTTACTAGTAAAGCTATCCCCAAACACACTAAAACCACGTTCGTAATGTATTTCGGGAACAATTGCTATTTTTATACATCGTCTGTTTCCATAGGAAAACGATGATTGCCGAGGGACATTAAGAACGTGGCTGTAGAGTGTAGTATAATTATATTACTAGCTTTCTTTCGCGGTTCCACCCACTTAGATAATATATTATCGGGTGCCCCACGGGAATACTGTACTTTTTCGGGATAAAAAGTAGAGCTTATGTTTTAATCCAGACCCTAAGCTACTATATGAAATTTCATCTAAATCAGTTCAGTAGTTTTTTTTTCTGTACGTAAATATATATATATATATATATATATATATATATATATATATATATATATATATATATATATATTCTACTCTTTGCTTCTTATCGCAGTAATATTAATTTCGACCTACCCAAAAATAATTTTCCATTCTGCTAACTAAAACTTAGGCCTTAACATCCGTTAATGGATGATTTATACAGTATTCTCCGAGCGAAGTAACCACTGTTGAAATACTGTAGTGCCTGGGACAGTTGGTTTTTTAAATGTCGTATGGTTGCCCAAGCACACTTTGTGCGGGTTTCCTCAAGGTGTTTTCCTTCACCGTTAGAGCGTCAGTATAATGTACTTGAGATCTGAAAAAGTCTCATTGGTACACGCCACAACCTGGGATTCGAACCTGCACTCTCTCAAGTGCGAACCAAACGGTCTACCCACTAGGCTACGGAGCTAACTAAAACATTCTAATATATTACTTGTTTTATCAACAAACACACAATAAAACATTTTAATAATCACAATATAAACAGCTATTTCTAAAATATTAAAGTCTAAAGATATTCTTAAGAAAGTCAGAGAGGCTTCGTCGCCAGTGAGTTTCGACGGAAGTCAGCTGTTCCAGTTAGATTAGTTAGTTCAGTTAAAGTTAACCAACGGTTAGGCCGACAATTTGTATGCTGTTCATATTATTTTAACTGTAACATTTACTATTCACAACTGCGGTTTGGCGCAGTCAGTAGACAAGAGCTCAATTTGAATAGTAATAAAACTACAGGCCGTACAATTTGTATTTTGGATGCATAAATTTTACTTGATACGTATTTGGCGCAGTCGGTCGGATATTGTTTAAATTATAAAAATTAGGCTAAGATTTGTAATAATAAAGATGGGTATTCAGTTTTTTGTGAAGTCAGATGGTTGGATACATACTATTTCACGGAAAAACTACTGAACGGATTTCGATAAAGTTTGGTATGATAGTAGTTTAAGCTGTGGATTAACAAAGGAATTTTATACCGAAAAAGTACCTACAGTTTTCCCCTGGTATACTATGTTAATGCGGGCGAAGCCGCGGGTATTACTGTTATATGCATGCTTTGAAAAAACTAACAGCTATTTTTGCAAATACTATCTTCACATAATAGAAAAGTAAAATACTCGTACAAGCTTACATGCGATAGGATTAGGGATGACATTTTATAAAACGTAGGTTTTATTAAATAATATTTTTGTCAGCCGCTGCAAAATGTTTAAAGTTTCTTAACTAAGCCCGTTCTAAGCCTAAAACGTATGTCATATTTCACTCCGTTGGATTACAAAAGGTTGTCAAAGATCTGGTCTAAGGAGTATTTAATAAAGCTGTCTTTCTATTAATACCGTAGCGGTCCCCTTAAATCACTTTGTGGTAACGAATTTAATCAAAGGTGACGTAAATTGCGAGCCACCGAGTAATTTACGATCGACTAATATAGTGGAAGACGCCCGTACTACAAGTTCTAGAAGATATCTCGCTACACTCTATAAAATGAGTATAGTCTATATTATAAGTACTAGCTTTTGCCCGTGGCATCGCCCGCGTAAATACAGCATCCCACGGGAACACTGTACTTGTTCGGGATAATAAGTGGCCTATGTGTTATTTCAGAATTTAAACTACTACCGATATGATACTAAAATATGTTCAGTAGATTTGCGTGAAAGAGGAACAAACATCCTTACAAACTTTCACATTTATAATAGTAGCAGGATAGTGGGACTTATCAATTTAATGTCATTTTATTAAAATTAAAAAATGTTTCCATCGAGAACCACCAGTAAGGTAATATTTATTCCGATCAATCTTGTATATTTTAGTGGCGTCTCGTAAATTATAACTTAGTCTCGGTCTAACGTCACTATTTGTTCTGTTAGATTGACTGGAGGCTCGCAGCTGCGTTAAAGAGGGTCTTAGGATTAATTATATTGCTGTGAAACCCAAAACAAACGGACCGGGAAATATAGCGTCTTAATGTTTACTCTTAATAAAGCGTCGAGTCCAGCTTTTACCCACAATAAAACTGAGTGAGCAATTTCTACTACACTCCCACGGGCACCTACATTTTCCAAAATAAAATGGCTCATTGCTACATATTAAAAGATACAGCTTATCTATGTAATTAATTTCATTTAATTAGCTTTAATATAAATCATTCAGATAATCATTTCGAAAATCACTATTTTTAATTCTGATGCCATGTTATAAGGGCTCTTTTTTTTAATTCCTTCACATACAGCGATCTGTTATATTATTAAGGACTCCTAAAACAGCCTCCGTGGTCCAGTGGTTCAAGCGTTGGCGTTGGATTTGGAGGTCGTGGGTTCGATTCCCACATTGGAACAATAAACAATGTTGTTTCCAAGTTTGCTTAGGACAATGCAGGCTGATCACCTGATTGTCTGACAAGAAAGATGATCCATGCGTCGGATGGGCATGTAAAAAGTCGGACTTGCGCCTATCTCTCGCCAGTCGTGTCGGTTATCCGTCCCACTGGATTACGCGAGTAAAGGAAGAGAGCTCCTGTGTACTGCGCACACACTTGGGCACTATAAAATTACTCCCGAGTAACTGGCCTGGTTTCAATGAAACCGGCTACCGTCACCGGAATCGATGTGGGGGAGTTATTATTATTATTAATAATAATAATAATAACTCGCATACGAGTACCTTATATTTTCGTAAATACAGACAAGATTTAAAAGTGCACAAAAGCTCATAACGGACTGCCTGGTGTTTAATTGAAATTTCTCGTAAGTACGGTCTATTGGATAAAACGCTTCAATAGTTTCCTATCATGCATAACATATTTTCATAGTTCGTAATTGGCAAAATAATGTTACATTTTCACGGCAATTAACACCTTTATGTTGAAATATTTGATTTTCTCTTTGATTTTAATTTAAACCAATTTCATAATGCGGCCCATGGACTTAGTAGTGGTCGTCTAGTAGAAGAAATTCAACACATACAGTAATTACGTCAATATAGCCCACAAATATGCAATAGTATTGTCTATATGAGCATTATTGTCAAATATTGTATGTGTGCGGCTACCCATTAGGCACAGGCGCGGCGGCGTCTTTTGTCACAGGCTTTGCCTCTTAGCTACACGCAAAAAAATATAAATGTTATAAAAAATAGTACCGATCACTTCTCCTCCTTCGATTTTAAACGATAGTCTATGGGCGGCGGTAATTGCTTATCATCAGGCGATCCACCTGCTCGTTTCCTGGTCTATTTCATTAAAATAATCTAGACAGTAGACAGTAGTGAGACAGTACATTGTAACACAATTATATCTGAGTGGTACACTAAATAATAACCCGTGACACCTTATGAAAGGGTAGGTACATTCCGAGACACGTTCGTCTGTTCGTCCCACAAAGTTTCGTTCTAATGGGACGAAAAGATGAATTGATTTTTTTTGGTAATTTTTTATTCGTCAGTTCGTCCCGTTTTTATTGTCTATTTTTTTATCAAAAATATATGAGGTAATATCAGCAAAAATATTTAAAAAATAAGAATAAAAAAAATATTTTCTTAGTGGATGCCACATATGAAAAATACGAGTCCCAACTAATAGGATGGTTTGTAAAAGTTATGTCTAACTCAGTATGTCTAACGTATCTTTTTACTATCACGTGGGTGGCCTACAGGTTATAAGACTCTCGTTTCGCCTACTTCGCGATTTGATTTAGGCATAAGGCGACTTTTCGTTTTGTGAATTAGTTGTTTCAAACGTAAAGGGAATTGGGTCTGCCACTCCCTGTATCAGGGATGCTACACATTTCTTCATCATAGCAGACAGCAATCAACTTCAGCTGACGCCAAAAGCACTGCAATATCGGCGCAGCTGCAGCAACGCCCTGAAGACATTATTATATTGGGTTATTCGTACTATGAAACATCAAATTTTGAAAAAGTTGCTCTTACTTACTTCTAATTTTTATGGTTCCGTACCTCGAAAGGAAAAAACGGAACCCTTATAGGATCACTTTGTTGTCCGTCCATCTATCTGTTAAGACCCTTTTTCTCAGGAACGCGTAGAGGTATCAAGGTGGAATTTATATAAAATACTTAGTACTACTGTCCCTTGGAGATTTGAAAAAATCAAACTTATAAGCCAACGCGATAAAAAGATACAGCCGTTTATGGCGCAAATTTCCGCAAATTTTCGACACTCGCAAGGGAATCAAAACTTACAGGGTACTTCCCGTGAACTCAGTGCTTCTGACAACTTCAACTTCCCGTGAAAATATGTTTACCATTTTACGCATTTCTACTGAAAACTCTCAAAATATGATAGAATGGTTAGAAATTCCTGCAGGGCAGCCCTGAAAAGATTGTCACTTACGTCAAAGCCATTGCCATTTATTATTTTTATAATCTTTAGGTAGGTACATATTTTATTATATTATGTTTGAATATAATATGTTAGTCCCTCTTTATACATTATATTTATTTTATTCGCCATTTCCGTTCTAATCTGGTACAGCACCGATTACGATTGAACATTAATTCGAGATTGGTTCAGTAATGGAATCAGACCGGCGGATACGAACGACGGAATGACTTAGCGCGTGATAATCTGAACGAGCTATTGCCGCGTCATTTATAGGGTTCAGTACATTAAAGTCACGAGATATACAGTCCGTTCAAACTTATTTAAACGGTCTTCATGTCACCGTAAAATTGTAAAAACCATTACGTTGTAATATTACTAGAGATATTATAATATTATGCCGACAGATTGTGAAATAAAATTTTCTCCTTACAATTGTAAGCATTATTTTTCATTTAAATAATATTATTATTATGAAAAAGCAAACAAATATGGCGGCGCGGGGCACATGATACCGTTTCACCAATCGGCACGGTAAATATTACAATATAACAAAAAATAATGCGTACAATTGTGCGTAGAAATTTTTATTTGACAATCTGTCGGCATATTATAATACCTCTAGTAATATTACAATCTAACGGTTTTTACAATTTTACGGTGATTGTTACCCTGATATTATTAAAAATAGATAGATACAATGTATAAGCTATACAATATTTTGTCTTGTCTGATACGTCGGAAAAGTCGCTTGACAGATAAGGACAAAACATTGTATAGCTTATACGCTGTATAAATATTTTTATTGGTAATAAGGTTAATGTGTAAAAACACTATAACTATTGAATCATTTGAAATAACCTGTAGCGCCGCAGTCCTAACTTTGCGTCATGAATTCTTCGACATTGTTGCCCCTTTGAATCTATAATAAATATATATAATACATCTGAAATATTTAGTTTCATTAATATATTCAGAAATATTGATGCATTATTACTTGGTAAATGTAAAAAAATATATTATTTTATGTGTAGTTTACTAATAAAATACATTTAAAAAGAACCAAAAAAAATTTTTATTTTGCGAAATTGGTAAACAAAACCTACATCATTAGTTTACTCACATCATATACAAAAACATTCATTATGGTAAGTATAAACTTAAACGCACAAATATGGGAGATATTAACAAATATATTCCGGCGGCCATATAGGTACTTCATATACTACTTCATATACCTACAAATGACGTCATTTGTAGGGCGACTTTAGTATGGAGCGTTTTTAGGAGGCTCGCGAAATTTTTTATACAAATCGCTGTACCTTTTAAAATATTGAACTTTGATAAACGGTTTCTTCTGAGAAGTTACTCATATTTAAGAGTACTGTAATTCATTTAAGCAATAAAAAAAAATTAGTCCGATTGCCTATTGCAAAATAAACTGTCCCTTCATGTTAGAAGACGCCAGGGATATATACTTCTAATCTATACTTCTATATTATTATAATAAAGACGAAAAGTTTGTTTTTTTGTTTGCATTGAGTGGGCTTCGAAACTACTAGACCGATTTTGATGAAATTCGACACAGATATAAAGTAGACCACGGGGAAGGACATAGGCTAGTTTTTAGTGCGGCAAAATGTATGATTCGTACGAAATTAACATTTGCGCGTACGAAGTTGCGGACATTCTCTAGTAAATAGTATTTATAAAGTAGTCCAGGTTAATTTTAAAGTAATTCCAGTAAACTATAATTTCTTATTAATGTTGGTAAACAGTGTAAGCTCAGTCTATTAAAAATAATCCTAGATAACGATGTTGATGTTATAAAATACATTTTATTATGCTGACGTCAGGGGTGGGGTAGTTACGAGTAGGTTTAAGAGAATTAAATGTTTTGGGTAGTATGTAGTTCATTACACACTATATTTATTTTGTATTGTTATATTTTAATGACATTATTAATCGATATATACATAAAAGAAAGTCATGTTAGTTACACTATTTATAACTCAGGACAGCTGAACCGATTTGGTTAAAATTGATGGGGTACCTTAAAACCAGGAGAAGAACATAGGATACTTTTTATCCCATTCCCGAGGGACTCAAAACTCTAAAACGTGAAACGACTCAAACTTAGGCCGAGACTATTTTGTCCGGAATCTGTAAGGACAGGCAAAATTCAGATCACTGTAAATAGTACTCTGCTATATATTACAATAGAGCCGAAAATCGAACACACGGGTGTCAACTGTCAAGTCAAATGTCAATGTCAAATCTGACAACTCGACACTCATGTGTTCGATTTTCAACTCTATTGTATGAGTCGAGAGCTCTATTTACAGTGCTTTGAATTTTCCCCGGCTATACAGTACACATATTCCGGACAATGTAGTCCCGGCTTTATGCCATCATGTCACATCCACATGTTCGAATAAAGAGTTCGAATGTCCACCGAATGTGCACCGCTCTGTACAGCTCATGTGCAGTGTATGACATGTCATATAGAACGTGTTACAATAGCGGACAAGCGGACAATTTTTTTTATTACATAAATGAATAGTACTCTTAAATATGAGTAACTTCTCAGAAGAAACCGTATATCAAAAGTCAATATTTTCAAAGGTACAGAGATTTGTATAAAAAATTTCGCGAGTCTCGTAAAAACGCTCCATACTAAAGTCGACCTACAAGTGAAGTCACTTGTAGGTTAAGGTGTGTGAAGTATAGAGCCGCAGGAATATATTTGTAAATATCTCCGATATTTGTGCGTTTAAGTTTATACTTACCATAATGAATGCTTTTGTATATGATGTAAGTAAACTAATGATGTAGGTTATGATTATCAATTTCGCAAAAAAAAAAAAAATTTTTTTTGGTACTTTAAAATTTAATTTGTAAACTACACATAAAAAACAATATTTTTTTATATTTACCAAGTAGTAATGCCTCAATGTTTCTGAATATATTAATGAAACTAAATATTTCAGATGTAGTCCGATCCCCTAAATAATAAGTGTAGTGAATAAAGTTCGATTTTCAATAGCTATCTTAAAAATGCAGCGCTGCGTAGCGTCGCGTATCATCGCGGTGTGAAGTGACCCTAAAGCTAAACAATTTAGTGTATCCAATTATTTTAAGATCCGTTTTTTAATTACTGCTTTACGATTGAAAATTAAAAGTTAAATAACTAGTTTATCTAAATGTTCGCAAGTAAAATAAAATGTATATTTTAACCGTAAAATATTTCTTAATTAACCTGTTTTATAAGGGCAGGCTGCGAGCAATTATTTAGCTTTTCATTGAGAATAATTACGACGGCGATAATAATAATCAAAGTCAAACCTCTCCGAAGTACGTAAATAACTTTGTCTTAATAAAACGTTATTTGTCGTACCTTGCGATAATATAATTACGTTGTTTACTTCGTTAAGAACCTCAATTCTCGTATTTAGATTCTACTTTGATTATATTATATTATATGTGAAGCGACTTGTTACCATAAACTGATTTTATGCCGTTTCGACCAATCAGAACGCGTTTCACGGTTTGACGTTTACGAGAATGCCGGTTTGGCAGTTTTAGCGTATCGGGAATCGATTATAATTGTATTAATGCAGGTTTTATTTAGCGGAATTGACCCTCTGATCAAAAATCTCAAACGTAAACAAAAGAACATTAATACATAATGCTACCGATTTAAATATCACTTATTTACTGTGCAGTAAGAATGCTTACACACGTACCTGTTTGGTCTGGAGCGGACCATTGTGACAGCACGACACTCGTTTGTTTGATTTTCAGCTCTGTTTTAATAGAACAGAGTTCTATTTACAGTGCATTCCAATTTTTGTGCAGTATACAAACTCTCAAAAATATTTCACCTCAAACTAAAATTAATTGTTATAAACTAATATAATATTTTATATGTTATTAATATTAGACTCATCCTAACTTACCCGTCAGGTAGTTGTGGTATAGTATACGGGTACGGGGTATTCGACCCCGGCTTCCCTAGCTATTGCTGTCCTATCTCTTTATCCTACATTTCCTATTTCCCACTCTAACTTACCAATCTTCCTTTCCACACTACCTATCCTTCCTTTTCCCTATTACTACCCTCTCCGCCAATCCGTGGGAACGCAATGGATAATCGTAAAAATAATTTAATTATCCAAAATGGCGACGATGTGGTTCGCCACCCATCACGTCTCGTTTCTCACAGAGGCGAAAAGAGGCCCATGGAGAGCCGCTTCGCTACGTTGAATGTAAGAGGAGGAATGGATGATAAAAATGAAAGTGGACGAAGCGAAACAAGTATGTGATAAAGGATCGTAGCAAGTGGAAAGAAGTGGTCTCTGCCTACCCCTACGGGAAAGAGGCGATCTCTGCCTACCCCTACGGTAAAAAGGTGTGATTATATGTAAATAATAAAAAATAAAATAATGTTCTGTAATATAATTCTGTCTATGTAATATTCTTTGATACATTCAAAAGTTTAGTTTGTGAATAATTTGTCTTCCCGTTTTATGTATCACCCTCAAATGTACAAGTGTCACATTGTCAAAGGGTAGCGGGTAGCAAACAGCAATGAAATAATAAAAATGAGACCATCCTATTTAATACAAAGGGATCCTTGTCGGTGACAAGGGTCATTTGGACCCACATTTTCTGAATCTAAAAAATACCTCAGCAAAAGGTTAACAAGATCGCCTTCAACATTTAATGATCCATAGTTATTGAAGTTGAAATTTTAGGGTTAATAATATAGGTTCAAACGGAAATTGAAAATGATATAAAAATAAGGTACATTAAAGTTATTATTTTTATTATAAAAGCTATGGATGCCCATTTTAAAATTTGCTTCATGGTTTATTTTAACTAAGCTGTAAAATTGTCAATTAATACCGAAACAAAATGAAATGCGACATAGCGTTGTATTTTTAAGATAGCTATAGTAAATTGAACTTTATCATTACACAAGTAGATATACGTTTCATTGTACGAGTTCGAATGTCAAGTCGCACCACGCTGCACAGTGCATGTGCAGTGTATGACTGATGTCATATGAAACGTGTATCTTTTGTGTAGGGAATAAAGTTCAATTTTGAATAGCTATCTAAAAATTTGCAGCTTATCGTTGCGGTGTGAACTGACCTTCATCGCAATAAACTTAGGCCTTTTCATCCGATAATGGATGATTTATACAGTACTAGCTGTTTCCCGCGGCTCCGCCCGTGTAAATATATTATCGAGTACCCCGCGGGAACACTGTACTTTTCCGGGATAAAAAGTAGCCTATGATTTAATCCAGAACCGAAACTACTACCATACAAAATTTTATTCAAATCCGTTCAGTAGTTTTTGCGTGAATGAGCAACAAACATACTACATCCATCCATACATCCTCACAAACTTTCACATTTATAATATTAATATTATATAGTAAGATAGTAAGATTCTTCGAGCGAAGTATCCACTCTTGAAATACTGTAGTGCCTGGGACAGTCGGTTTTTAAATGTCGTATGGTTGCCCAAGCACATACGGCATTCTCACAACACAGCCTAGTCCAGAGGAATGACTGGTCAATATGTCCGGGTACAACCATGTGCGGGTTTCCTTACGATGTTTTCCTTCACCGTTAGAGCGTCCGTATAATGTACTTGAGATCTGAAAAAGTCTCATTGGTACACGCCACACTGGGATTCGAACCTGCACTCTATCGAGTGCAAACCAAACGGCTACCTACTAGGTCACCTACTAGGTCACGGAGCTCTAATCGCAACTAAAACTATTACTTTATTACATACGTCAATTTCGTACCAAATTATTACTATCGAAGGCTGTACCAAAGTGCCTTCGGGCGGCGTTGCTTAGCAACGGGAAATAAGAAAATAACAATCACTACAATATAGGTCAGGCCGAAAATGAACCGACGTCCGAGACCACTTAAATCACGAATATTCCATTGGTCCCTTATAATATTTTTGCGTCAATGTTGTTATAATAATCTTATTGACTCTTATCGGTTATAACAGATTGGTTGTAATCTTGTTGTAATAGTCAGTTTAAGTAAATAAATCATAGACGTAGGTATTATATATTACTAGCTGTTGCTCGCGGCTCCACCCGCGTTAATACAATATCCCTTGGAAACACTGTATTTTATTGGGATAAAAAGTAGCAAATTTTTTTGATCCACATCCTAAACTACTACCATACCAAATTTCAAAATCGGCTCAGTAGTTTTTTCGTGAAGGAGTAACAAACAACCATCCATACATCCATCCATCTATACATCCTCACAAACTTTCACATTTATAATATTATAATATAATATTACTAAGAAGCGGGATTAGTGGGATAGACATGCAGACAGGCAGGCATGTTGAGGCCAAAAATGTCTCCAATTAAATGGCCCCACTTTTAAAAATGTTTGGGGCTTCTTGACATAATTGAAATATAGTGAAAACAAGATGGCTGACATTTTAAATACTTCAAACTATGGTTTTCACCATAGTTTGAAGTATTTCAAAACCAAGATGGCGTAACTTTTTACTGTGTGAAGATTTGTTCTATCAAATGTACGTCATAGCTTATCTTGAGTTTTGAAATCTTTGAAATAAATAGTAATAATATATTATCCTACTACTATAATAAACAAAGATTTCAAAACTCAATATAAAGTATGACGTATTAAATTACTAATACATAGGACAGTAAATTTTAATCACATACGAGCGAGCAGAGCGAGCGAACAATTTTTTTTTAAATTTTATTGGTTAAATTTTGTTACAAATATATCCATATCTGAAAGATTGCATACTTGGAAAATAAACAATAATGCAAAATATAACAGGTACTAAATATACTTTGAATGTTAAAAGCGAGCTTCTCGCTCGCAAAATTGTTTCCCATTTTGCTGATAAAATTTTAATCAATTCGTATTTAATTTTGCATCTTAAAAAAACAAAAGAGTAAAACATAAGATATGTAGTTAAGAAATTTTAAATTATGTTACGTATATTGAAACTTAAAAGCTGAATAAATAAGATAAACATGTTGCTCGCTACATTTTTACCCTATTTTGCACGTGAAATAAAATATGTTAAACAATGTTGGTAAGAAAAATCGGGACGTGTCCTTAGACAAACGACTCTGGACGTCCCGCGCAAATCGGAATACCTGGCAATCCTAGTTGTACTGTAATTGTAACTGTAAGTTGGTGTAGGGTTTCAGTGTAGGTGAAGTTATTTATTTCAGTTCAAAATCAAAAAAGTGTTATTTCCAAATAGATTACAAAGCAACGCTTATGGAATTGTTTCTACTTGTTGCCTATCCACCGGTTCGGAAACTAACCCGGCGAGAAGAACCTCGCACGTAAGAAACTCGCACGGGGCCATCTTTTAGCAAAAATATGGAAAAGAGTTAAGACAGAACGACGTGTGTTGGGACATGTAGTTTAATATATATTATTTACTTTTACCTTGCTCTATTTTGTTGGTCACTTTAAGGTGCACGTAACGTTCAACCACAATTGCCTCCAGTTACACAGCCTCCGGCTCTGCCACTGAGGGAATAGAATATGAGTTGCGGCAACACCGAGCCCTAACTGTGCCAAAATATCTATACGTGAGAATTTAGGTGACTTTTTAAGTTATTTTGCTCTGTGTTTTCATATTGATGACGCATTGCAGTTAGATCTTAATATTTGTTTATGCTTATAATAAGGTAGATATAAAACTAAACCGACTTCCAAAGTATAAATACACAAAAAAGTATGAAATAAACCTTATTTTTTAAATAATTTAATTCTAAATTTTGCTAAAATTTTAACTATTTCTCTACTCAATCTTCTAAGTTTTGATGTCGCTACCAACCCAAACGATATCCTACAATATTTTATAGAACTCACGTTCATATTTGCTGGTACCGTATTTTTTGGAAGTCAGTTAACTATGTCGGTAATTACCGAAGGACAACCCTTTTTGGCTATATCCGTATTAGTGTTTTAAAAATTGTTTAAGGTATTTTTCGTGAATATTATTCCTTATCCCGTTTCATTGTAAGTTAATATCTGTTTTGTGTAGTTTTTTTGGGTAAATTATATTAAATCATTTAATAAATTTTTCATGTAAATCCTCATATTATAAAATTAGTTGTCAAAATTTATTAGTTAAACACGTGCTCATTTTAATTTCATCTTTTCTGATTTTGCACTCTTAGTATATGCTAATTGTATGCATTATGTTGTGTTGCAAATACTGTTTTAATCTAATTTTATCATTTTATTTGTACCTAATGGACACACAATCCGTGGTTTTGACCGGAGGTGGTAAAGCCATGTGATTGTGGGTCAGCACTTGTTCATACGCTGGTATGGAATTCTTCCAGGGAGCTATACTCCGGGTTATTCGCACCCTAGCTACGTTCCGAGATCAACACACCACTTCGCTTGAGGTGCAGTTCTTTGGAAGAAATTTCTGAATTGTACGCTCCAGACTGGACTTTCAGACTTCTAACCCAGTCTGCACCGCCCCAGGACGATCTACGTCGTAGTGAGTGTCTTGGTCTGATCGTCGAATCTAGAGACGCCACCGGAAGTCGGGCTCCTCGCGCCACGTGCTACACCTTCCGAAGCTAAGTGCCCGAGTGGAGCCCCTGCGATACCCAAAGACAATAGAAGCTAAACCAGACCTTATGGCCTTCCTCCTACGACACGTCTCTAGTTATTTTATTAATAAACTAGTTATTCCCCGCGGCTCCGCCCGCGTAAATATAGTGTCCCTTGGGAACATTGTATTTTTTCGGGATAAAAAGTAGCCTATGTTTTAATCCAGAGCCTAAACTACTACCATTCCAAATTTCATCAAAATCCGTTCAATAGTTTTTGCGTGAAAGAGGGTTTGTTCCTCTTCCATCCATCCGTCCATCCATCCATCCATCCGTACATCCTCACAAACTTTCACATGTATAATATTAGTAGGACTAGTAGGATTTTTGTTACGTTGGTAAATCAGTGTTTAATTATACCCGTAACAGTACCTACCAATAAATCAGTAAAGTTTCCTATTTTAAAGAAGATACCATTCGCGTCATACTGTCGTCATTATGACGCAGTATGGCTACTCAATCTGTCACAACTCACAAAGGACACCCTCCCCTCTTTTCCTGCCCCTCCTTTCGTGCACAACACAGGATGGAGCTATTAGTTGATAATTAATTATCTGGACACAGCCATCGACGAGAGTCTATTGTTTGTGGCTCGTCTTTTTGTTCTGATTGAGTGTTAGATTCATTTGATTAACGAGTTTCCTCAAACTAGGTGTGTCATATTATATGATTATGAATGTAGCTTTAATAACGAATCGCGAAGAAAATGTCAACCGTTAATAAGACTAGATACTAAAAACAAATAAAATTATAATAAACAACAGCACTATAATATAAACCAGGAGAGAGAATTTAATTTATGTAAACAATGACTATCTAAATATATAAAAGGCAAACCTGACTGACTCATCTATCAACGTACAGCCGAAACTACTGAACGGATTTTGCTGAAATTTGCTGAAATACAAGATAGTTGTAATGAATGTATTCCGCTAAGAAAGAATTATTGAAAATTCGCCCCTAAAGGGGTGAAAAAGGGGTTAAAAATTTGTATAGAAACCGAAATTCACGCGGATGAAGTCGCGGGCAAATGCTAGTTATAAATATAAACGTCTGGAAGGTTAAATGGATGGATGTTTGTTATTCTTTCACGCAAAAATTACTAAGCGGATTTTGATGCAATTTGGTATGGTAGTAGTTTAAGCTCTGAATTAACACAATGCCTACATTTTATGCCGAAAAAGTACAGTGTTCCCGTGGGATATCGTATTTGAACGAGTGGAGCCATCGGCAAAAGCTAGTAAAAAACAAAATAAAACTAATAAGAAATTTCCATTGGTCGAATAATTTTCAACTGTTGACACGGATCCATTTTTGAAGTAAATTTTACACATTTGTTATTCAAGTTAATTACGTGTGACGAAACTATTTTATGGAAAAATAGAATGAATGTGAATTTGACTATAACGCTTAATCCGACTTAATTGAGGAGCGATAAACCTCTTGTGAGAATCGGTCTTTGATTAGGCAATTACAAGTTAAAGCTTTGGATAATTTTATGATTCCCACGGGATCGACATCAAGTGAGTTCCGTCTGAAATCGTCGTAAAAAAATTCAGCACGGCTTTTGTTGTATTTTACTCTGTATTTTTGTTTTATAGTATTAAATACTGTAACTTATAAATTTAATAATACACTGGCCTGCAAAATAAACTACAACATTTTTAACTTTTTTTTAAAGTCTATTAGTTAAAGATTTTAAATAAAAAAAGGTTTTAGGTAATTTTATGGTCTTGCTACTTGTTTCAGAAAGCTGATAACATTTGGCATAACTTTCTTTTTAGGTCAGTATATATTATACTCGTACTATAATATTATGAAAAGTATAGATTTGTTTGTTTGTTTGTATTAAAATATCTCCGGTTTTAATGAAATTTGGGTATAAAGTAGACCACGGAAAAGAACACAGGATACTTTTTATCCCGAAAAAGTACAGAATTCCCGTGGGATAGTGTATAAAATATTCAGGAAATCCCGCAGCGAAGTGAACTGTTTTTTACCAAAATTGCAAAATGCAGTTACCATTTTCATAGTGTAAAAACTATTTTACACTGTTCGTGCGCGATTTGAATACAATGAGAGCGCACGTTTAATGTGGTTTTCACATCCATCTCAATGGAGAATAAAAGTATTTTATATTTAAACTAGCATTAATTGCCAGCGGCTTCGCTCGCGTGAAATTCAGTTTTAAACTTTCATCCTATATTTTAACCCATTGGGGGTTGAATTTTGAAAAATCCTTCCTTAGTTGATGCCTACGTCATATGAGAAGTTTGGCCTGTGCGTTGATGCATCAGTTAATCAGCGTTGCCTTTTAAATAAATAGATAGGTAGATATAGAATAGAATTTAGAGTTTACTCTCCAATTGGATTCGGGTTTTTAGAACTAAAGTTGTGAAAGTAGAATAGTAGGTAATATGCAAAAGAAATCAATATAACTATTCATTTTTCTATTTTAAAGTCTCTTGAATAGCTTAAATGTCGTCTATTTTATGATAATGAATACCTACTACTTGTAAATACATAATTGGCTATGCTATGAAATACTACTGTATGCGTTTTGTTGAATTACTAAGTATTCTTGTAGTTTGGTGATGTCTAAATTATTGGTATAATATTTTATACCAATAATTTAGACATCACCAAACTACAAATTAATCTAAAAACTTTAGACTTTCTGGTCAGCAGGTAATCTGGCTATTTATTATATTGTCTGGACTGCGTCCAAACCGCACCAACAAGTCCCCAAGTATACCATCCATAAAACGAGGGAATTTGTTTTAAATCGCTTTTGGTCAACTTTCACAAACATAGACGTATATAATAAAGATGAGGCATGTTGAGGAAAAAAGTGTATATATGGTCCCACGTGATGCTGTATGCTGAAAACAAGATGGCTGACATTTGAATTATGGTGAAAACCAAGATAGCGTAACTTTTTCTTGTATGAAGATTTGTTTCTGCCAAATGTACGTTATACTTACAGCCTATCTATAGTTTTGAAATCTTTGTTCTGTATACAACTTTGACGATATGTACACTAGAGTTTATGACTACTGTTGAATCGGTGAAAGCGTTATTAGTTTCATTTAACTAGTTGTATTGACACGATAGAAAAAATGTTAGTGAAGTTGTCCTTGAGAGGATTTTAGTACTTGTAAATAAATGTAGGAATAGTGTACTTGTAAATATGTGTAACTTCTCAGAAGAAACCGTGTATCAAAAGTCAATATTTTCAGAGATACAGCGATTTTTATAAGAAATTTCGCGAGCCTCGAAAAAACGCTCCATACTAAACTTAACCTACAAGTGACGTCACTTGTAGGTTAAGGTGTATGAAGTATACGGCCGCAGGAATATATTTGTAAATATCTCCGATCTTACTTACCATAATAAATGTTTTTGTATATGATGTAAGGAAACTAAAGATGTAGGTTTCGTTTAAGTACCAATTTCGCAAAAAAAAAGATAATTTTGGTAATTTTTAAATGTATTTAATTAGTAAACTACACGTAAAATAATGTATTTTTTTATATTTACCAAGTAGTAATGCCTCAATATTTCTGAATATATTAATGAAACTAAATATTTCAGATGTAGTCCGATCCTCTATTACCATTTAAAATACATAATTTAATTTAGTGAAATTAGCGATATACATTCTTTTCACTTACCACCCGTTCAATCTTCAAGTCAAGAAGAGAAATTTTCATCGCCATAAAATGAAAACTCTTTTAATTAATTTTTTCAGTCGCCACTCGGAACGTGCCACGATCTTTAATTTGTGTCTAATGAGGGTATAGAATAACCCTTTTCAGGGATTTCGGGGCTATTCCCACACAATTTGAATGTTTGTACAGGATTTGGAATTATTTAAGCGTGCGCTTAAAATGATCATTGGGCTGGTTTTGTGTTGGTATGGATTTAAATTGCTTTTCATGATTAAGGTTGGTTTTGATAAGGTATTGGAGTCATGATTAATATTGAAATCATTGAAATCTAAATCGACTGAAAATTCTTAACGTGGGAGAGCCATGCTTCGGCGCGAAAGGGCCAGCTTGAGCGGATAAATACCATGACCTCACTGACAACCGGCGTGAAATAATGCTTGCGTTGTGAGGGAGTAAGGTTCGTATCGGAGGTCCAAGGCGGTTGGGGATTTAAAAGGATTTAATCACGCCTCTTTCCCGTATGGGTAGGCAAAGACCACTTCTTTCCACTTGCTACGATCCTTATATACTTGTTTTGCTTCATCCACTTTCATTATTCCCTTCATACATGCTCTTCGGTTTAGGGTAGGTACTCTTGACCTGGCCTTTTTTCAAGACGTCCCCGATTTGGTCTTGAAACGTCCTCATTCACACTCGCATTATACACTGTTTTCTTCAATCGCTCTTCATTCATTCTTTCAACATGACCAAACCATCTCAGCATTCCTTTCTCAATTTTTGTCACTACATCTTCTTTCAGACCACAACGTTTCCTTATCTCACTATTTCTTATCGTGTCAAAAAGTACTGCATTTATTCTGCTTTCGTGTTTCTTCTGCCATACCCAACTTTCACATGAGTGTCGGAACCAACACCCCCGCATGCACAGCCAAACGAGCCTTGTAAGACACCTTCCGACGGTTCATAAAGGAGTGCAAAGCTCCATTCACCATGTTTCCTGCATTCACTCTTCTTTCAATATCAGTCTCACACTAATCATATAAAAAAATGTATACCAGAATAATTATCTTCTTTATCGGTAAGCACCTCGAAGAAAACGACACCACACGTTCTTTTTTTTTTTTTTTTTTTTTTTAATTGGTGTCTTGGGTTCGATAATCCCGGTCAGACGAATATTTATGTTTTTTTATTTTCTTTTTTTATAAATTTTTAATTATTTTATCGTTCTTAAAAGCTCGGTCTCCGAAGTACGTATCTTAACAGAATAAACTCAATGGAACTATCGTATCAATTGGAGCAAATAAAATATTTTGAAAGCTCCTGAAGCTTTGACGAGTTGGAGTCCGTAACGAGCTTCCGCCACTTGTCAGAGCTTTGAGAGCTTTGTTGTAAGATAATCGGTAATCCTTAGTGCAGATATCTGTTTTATTTAATCTTTAGTTGCTATAAAACGGTTAACTGTACTTGGAAGTTTTCATAATATTTAAAGTAAATAATTAGATAAGAGTAAATAACATGAGTGTTGACTTATGAAGAATATTAAATATTTTTTGGACTTAAAACACTCAAATGTTATATATGTCAAGTTATATAAACCGTTAGATTGTAAAATAACTAACAAGATTGTAAAAATATGTCCAAAGATTCATAACTATATATTGATAACACCGGTCAACAAAAAAAATATTTTTTTTTGCGCATGGGTTTTACTTAATTTATTATGAATATATAAGCAAATATTTATAAAAATGTGCAATTACAAATCGAAAATATTTGCTTTTTAAGAAGTTATAGCGATTTGACCATTTATGATTTTTGCTCCCAGTTAAAGTCGGTCTTTGCGCTCTATTGCTGGCGAAAGACAGGTATGGTATGAGGGTTGTCTTTCTTACGTCCCGACGACGGTATGAGCTCGCATATTATAAAGAAATAACGTATTTAATATTTTTTTTCGCTGTATTATCTTGTGCAAAATGGCTTCGAGAAGTTGAAAAGGAGACGGTGACTCGTTTTGCTATATTTGTGGTGGATTTATTAAAGTGAGAGAGAAAAAGTGTTATTTAACTACGAATTTAAAGATTTGCGAGGCATAAAAAGCTTACTTCCATCTACCTGTTATAAATCAAGACCAAAAATGGGCTTATGAAATAAATGTATGAATAAAATAACGAGATGATTAAGATTTTTTTCATCTTCGGCTATAGGATGTCTCTAAAGAGGCAAATGTTCCATTTTCGTTTTGATAAGTTTAAAGATAATATGGGAGCTTATTCGGAAGAACAAGGGGAAGGATTCCATTGAGATATAGTTGGAATTTGAGAGACGTTCCCAAGGCCAGTATATATACTGAAAGCATGTTGAGGATTGAGGGACTATATTTGGTGGTTAATAAGATAACTTCTACTGAACATGACAGGAAAAGCAAAACTGTTAATTTTTAATCATTTTAACGCTATTTTAAAACTTATTTTTTAAGATTATATCATAAAATTGATGCTCAGATCTTTTAATAAATCACCTCTATGTAAATTTTTCATGTATTTTTATTGATTTGATTTTTTTCATTTTTTACACTTAAAAGCAAATTCAGAACTATTTTTTGTTCTTATTCTTATTTATATGTATAAAATCAATAAAAATAATGTATGTCTTAAATATTTTATAGGTAGGAAATTACTACAAAGCACTTAAATGTAATGCAATAACAATGAGTGTTTTATTTTATAGGTACTTCTTTAAAAAATTGTTCCCCAGAGGAAAATATATTTAATCCCCTTGAAATGTATTGCTTTTATAATAAATAAAAATATCTGTTTAAGGGTATCAATAAAAAGTTTTGTAATTTTGTAAACAAAAGCAATACATTAAATACAATAAGCTACATTTAAGTAAACAGTAAATCCATAACAATTAATATTAGTATACTTAAATTACAGATATCTATTAATGAAATTACCTACACGTCTAACATTTAGTTGGTAACAAAAGTTTCTGAAACCGTCGCAATCAGTTACTGAAACTTTAATCCAGTGTCTAACTGAATTAAGTCAATTAGTAAGGTTAACTAACTTACGTAGTTTGTAAGTTTTATCCCAAGACCCTAGGGTCAGTGACCAAATCATATTTGGTATTTAGTGACCTATAAGTCTATACCTAACATTTTAAATGGAAAAGATTTGTTGGTTTGTTTGCAGAATATTCGAAAACACCTTACTAATTTTAATGGAATTTGGCACAGGTATATTTTCCTGTGGTCTACTCCATTTTTTTGTACGGTTGGTAAAATATACGGTTCCAGCGAAATATCTTATTGCGTGTGAGAAGTTGCGGGCAACATCTTGAAATAAAACGAAGTGAAATCATACAAAAAATACAGACGTCAAAATAAAATGTTTCTTGTTCTGTAGAGTCTTACACATTGGTCCTGGCAGAATACCAGTGCAGAGGGATTGCTCGCTACGTTATACTGAGCTGGAGCATTAAAAAAAACACAACATAGGAGCACCCAATTTTTGGGTTCTTGTTTATTTTTGTCGTTGTTCTGTATACCGATGTATTGTTGATCATCAGATCAAAATAAACGTTTTATCCTATCTTACATAGGTACTTGATGATAACAGCCTCCGTGGTCTAGTGGTTAGAGCTTGACTCGTGACTCGGAGAGTTTCCAAGTTTGGTTAGGATAATGCAGGCTGATCACCTGATTGTCTGACAAGAAAGATAATGTATGTGTCGGATGGGCATGTAAAAATTCAGACCTGCGCCTGATTTCTCGTCTGTCGTGTCAGTTATCCGTCCCACTAGGTTATGAGAGTAAAGGAAGAGAGAGTGCTCTTGTGTACTGCGCACACACTTGGGCACTATAAAGTAACTGGCCTGGTTTCAATGCAACCTACCATCTTCACCGAAATTGGTGTGGGGAGTTATACTTATAGGTACTTGATAAATTGGTCGTCAGTCGTTATGTCAGTCGGCGATGTGGTTCGCCACCCATCACGTCTCGTTCTCGCGGAGGCGAAAAGTGGCCCATGGAGAGCCGCTTCGCTACGTTCAATGTAAGAGGAGGAATGGATGGTAAGAATGAAAGTGGACGAAGCGAAACAAGTATGTAAGGATCGTAGCAAGTGGAAAGAAGTGGTCTCTGCCTACCCCAATGGGAAAGAGGCGGTTCCTGCCTACCCCTACGGGAAAGAGGCGTGATTATATGTCGTTATCATAATGCGAATAAATTGCGAAGAAATAAAACTTCTAAACATTTGTAGAAAATTTATAGTACACGAACATAAACTTCAGACATATTAGAAATAATAAACATAATATAAATACTCCTGTGTACAATAAATAAAACAATATGACGTTATTGTAGATTAGATGTGACAGGATAAATACAGAATTTGCTTTCAATATTTATGATGTTTTTTGGGAAAAAATCTGACTCACTGACTTCAACGTAACAACACGGGAAAAATAAAAAATATTATATTTAGACAATATATTATCCTACCACTTCGGGATGGATGGATGTGTGGACTGTGGATGGATGTTTGTTACTCTTTCAAGCAAAAATTACTAAACGGATTTCGATGAAATTTGGTATGCTAGTAGTTTAAGCTCTGAATTAAGTTAAATGATTTAAACTTAGGTAACAAACTATAAAATGTATTAATATTTAATATATTAGCGACATCAATCAAAATTAAAAATTAAAATCAAACATTTTATAACACGACTACGGCGAAGCCAAAAGAAGGGTAACGATTTTGACAGTCTATGAATATTGTATGTATATATTTCACCCTAGCGTCTAAACTACTAATACGATTTTAATAACTCAGTAGATTCATAATAATATCCGCGGTAACGTAAGCTTTCGGATATGGGTTTCGGAAATTTTCGGATATGGGTTATAGTTTTATTATAAAAATAAAAATCGTAGTTATTTCCAAGTGAAACTTAACAGGTTTTTTCGGAACGTCATCAGAAAAAGCTACCACCGGTTCAATTCCGAGTTCCGACCCGCCGAGAAGAACCGACTACTCTCCTTGACTTTACGCCGTTAGTACAGCGACGCCGCAAACTGCGAAAAACCGGCGAAAAAGCGAAATTTAAACGATAGAGCGAGATGGCCCATGCCCATGGGGGGATTGGGGATTTTAAGGATCAGGAACGCAAGTCGCAACACCAGAGGAGTTACAAGTGTAACTCCTCTGGTGTTGCGAGTGTCCATGGGTGGCGGTAATCGCTTACCATCAGGCGATTCGTCTGCTCGTTTCCTGGTTCATTACATAAAAAAAAAAAGATGCAACATAACGCGATGCGTTTCGAAGAGTGTGACAGTAAATCTTTGTTTCACTGCCGCATACGAACGCGTAGGTGTACAAAGTTCTATGCAAAATTGCAAATACCACAGACCAAATAATAATGTTATAGAGCACATTGCGTCGGTCAAATACGAATAGGTCCAGTCCAATTACCATATTAATTGAGCGAGCGGTGAACACTGAGCGCTCTCAAAAGGGCGAGTGTGTAGTGTGTACTGCGAAATGTGTGCTGCGCTGCGTTTGCTGCCAATTGAACTATTACGTCATGCTATGACGCGTTGCTTTGTATTATGTCCCGGTCTATTCATCAGAAGGTCAATTCTGCTAATTAAAGCCTGCAGTAGTACAGTAGGTACGCGCATACTATGCTGGGCCGCAGCGTGTCGGGACCGAGCGCAAAAATCGGCTCAAATCGCTTTCATACAATTCGTATGAAGTATCGCAAAAGACTGTGCAATGTATGGGCCAATTATTGCGAGGCAGATTTCCGTCCGTGCGATGCGGCCCGCCCCGCCCCGCTGCGCCCCGTCAACAGTGTGCTATAGCAAGCGGATTTGTTTTATGCAGATCCTTCTCTATTATTTCAAGTAATTGAAAATATCGATCAGGAGTCATCTGAAAATATCCCCAAAACAAAATGGTATTCGCCGAATACCTTTCTCTTCGAACAAATTGGGTGTATCCATATTTTACGTTTTATTTTTTTGACGAACTTCTTGTCTAAGATGCTGTTCGTTCAACAGCAGGCAAAAAAAAAGAAAGTTCTTCGTCAGAGACAGCTCTCCATAACGTCAGTTGCAAACAAATTCTGACAGTACACTGAACTCAAAATCTGTCAAGACACTGCGACCCGGCCCGTCACCAATGTGCTAGGTTAGCATTTTGCGCTGCGCTGCGGTCCGCTCCGCCCCTCTGCAGCCCGGCATAATGTGCGCGTACCTTTATGGTCCAGTCCCGTTATGATAAAACTGCAAAATTGTATTCCCATAAACGTCATACCCTCCAACGTCAAACTCGTTTTGATTGGCCCCAAAATGCCGAATCATCAAGAAATTCTTGACCATTATCTAATTTTAGACCATTATCTAAGTTGCTTGGACATAAGCCCGCAACTTTAGTAAAATACCCCTAAAGGAGAAATGAAAAAAATTAAAAAACATAATAATAAAAATAATGTAATACTATGAACGCTTCACACCACGCCAATTTGGTCCCGTTGTAAGTTCTCAAAGAACTTGTGTTATATGATAATAGACAACTATTTAATACTTATTACAAATTCGATCTAAACGACGTATACTTACGGCTGGTTTTAATAACCTATCTACCAATAACTGTTCGGTAAAAACGTCGTCATTCAATCATTTGCCGGTTTTTTGCGATACAAATTTGACGTTTTTAACAAATAGTTATAGATAGGTTATTGAAACGGGCCGTTTGTGATGAACATTCTACGTTAAATAGTTAGGTGTCTGTTTATTAATTGTCCATACATAAAATCCAATTAACTCAAACACAAACCCACATTAATGTTACATGTGACACCCCTGATTGAAACGTAAATTGGATTAGTGCAGCAAATGCAGCGCAGTACATGCTGCGAAATTACAACAGTGGATTATGTATAGTTCGGCTCACGAAAGATGACCACAACTGCCGGCGGCCACTAACCACTGAGCAACAAACGTCGTCTTTAACCTGAACGTAAACAAAAATATGAAATTCTATCACATTAATATGACATTGTTTTTCTTTACTAGCTTCCCCGTAAATACAGTATCCCACGGGAACACTTTTACGGGATAAAAAGTAGATATCCTATGTTTTAATCCAGAGCTTAAATCTGCTACCATACCAATTGCATCAAAATCCGTTTAGTAGTTTTTATGTCTAAGAAAAATAAACATTCATCGATCCATCCATCCATACTTACAAACTTTCACATTTATAATACTCGTAGTAGTAGGATTGCATGGTATATAAGTGATATTTAAATTTGGATTTGTACTTAATTGATTAGTTTTGTACGCAACATGAAATATCTGCGTCGACGATCTTACTTATGAGCCATTTACACGGGACTGCTTTCGCCGTGCGGCGAGCCGTCTGACAAATCGCCTCACCTCGCCGAATCGCAAGCCCAATACACGGGTGACTAAAGCAGCATGCGGCTTGGTTATTTCCTTTGAAAATGTTGAGCAGAATGGGTGTTCGTGCCGAAATTGAAATTGTTACTTAAGCAATTATTCAAGAACTGCTTGAATAATTGCATATATATTAGTGATTAATATTATATATCTATGATATAAAATGAATAAATTCTATGAATAAATCCATAAGCATGGATGCCTTTCATAGCATTCCAAAAACTCGATGGTGTTATTTTTATTCATGGTAGTTAAACAATATACCTACTTCAATCACGATGTGAATTACGTACGCAAAATTTTCTTGTGTCATGTGAGATTGAGAATTATTGTGATGATGATGATTATGATGTGAACTTGCAACTGATTAATGTTGGTTGTCATGACGACAAATAACATTTTTTTAATATTCAATCAAAATCAAACATTTTTTATTTTCTTTACAATATATTATATACAATATATTGCCTAGCGGCGGCATGGGTCCTGAATCCTGATCGGCTCCGTGATGCCTCACCTCCGCTCCTCCGGGTTGTATGTATAACCACGGGGTTTTAGCAATTGCCTAACTAGGGTGGACCCCTTCCCGCGCTCCACACAACTTTTCATCGGAGTTTATGAATTTTTTATTTTCGTAAAATCTATGGTATATGAAACTTTGCTCTTAAAAACAGGTCAGGGGCTAATTAGAAATAAAAGAATGCTTATTTCTCCCATTCGTAGTTTGATTGGCAATAGAAAAAAATCATGAACAAAGAAACTATGACAAAGTATGGTTTAGTATAAAAAACAATTGCGGAAACAACTTAGTATCGAAGAAAAAAATAAAGTTTGAAAAGTGAAAAAAATTAATTATCTCTAAAAGGACTCAAGTGGAAGAAACGTAATAAAGTATAATAAATGTGCATCTAACTGGTGTATCGAACAAAGTACCTATATAACAAGTTTACAACGCCTCGCAATTGACGTAATAAATTAATTTTATGAATCGATGACTTGAAAAAATGACCATCTTCCAAATTATTTATCTCAAAAACTAAGTAGAATTAGTACACGGGTGTTCTACTCTTAAGTTTAGAATACAAGACGGCATCGACCTATGGGCTTAGTTTAGAAATGTCCGAATTCCGATTTTGAGGATTTCTAAAACACTGTGTATTGTTAGATTCTTTTAATCCAATTTTAAGGTCAATAAATCCGCTGTTATTGGGTAAATTTAAACAAAAATAATAATAATATCTATCGACTCTCCACACCACGTCAAACTGGCCCCGTGCTAAGTATGCAAAGAACTTGTGCTACAGATACCAGACAACGGGAAGTATATTTAATAATTTTATACTTACATATATTTAAGATTTTTATTATATTATACACATATTTAATACACATCTATGACCCAGGAACACAGAAATACTTTTGTTCCTTCGGCAGGATTCGAACTTGCGACCTCCGGCTTGAGCACCAAAGCGCTGAACCACTGAGCCACAGAGTAAGCCACCAAATATAAAGGTACAGAAGACCAGAAAAATTATTCTAAACATGACCTCTTTTTGTATCTGAGTATAATAAGTGCTTTATTAAACTATCGGCCCTAAAAATCATATACTTTTGTATGATTTAAAATTTGCAAATGGCATGTGTATGAAAAAATAAAAGAAAACCCGACTGCGTAAAAACGAAAAGAAAAAATCAGTCCAGTAGTCGGGACTTTTGACCTAAATATAATTATATTGAATACCTAACAATGAAAAAGTTTCTAGTATAAAAAAATATAAATATATAGAAAGTATACGGTAGTAAGTAAAGAAATGAGCCTACGCGTTTGGTCTAAATAGTGGCCAAAGGTACAATCCACATACATATTATGTAGGTATATACATTCGAAGGCTAATAAGCACATAACTACTCCTTTGCGTCGCGCAGTCGGGTAACATTAAAATAATATTTAAAATGTCTCATATAATATATAAACAATAATAGGCTTGCTTTATTATAATTATTACAGTTTAGTGAATAGAACCCTTGAGTCACATACGTGCTGGTGCAGGTTCGATGCTGGGTTGTGGTGTGTATAAGACTTTCTCAATAACTGTACTAACGCTAGACTTTAATTTAACCTAATCTTCTATGACATCCCTTACAAAATTTGTATCGAATTAGAACTTTCTATGAAAGCTGTTCCTCTGTACGTATCCTGTACGTTCCTATGTACGTTCCTATACATATATTTTTTACTCTTTGCCCGCCGCGTTCCGCCGAGCTGAGCGCCGTGCTGCGAAAGTCGAATGATACCCAACTTTGGGGCTTGCTGCTTTAGTCACTCGCGGCTTCGCCGAATTGGAATTTTCACGGTCGATTTTCACCGTGCTGCGGAAATCGTGCGGCTAGTCACCCGTGTAAACGCTACAAAAGTTGGGGCTTGCTGCTTTAGTCACTTGCGGCCTCGCCGAATTGCCATTTACACGGTCGATTTTCGCCGTGCGGCTGAAATCGTGCGGCTTTAGTCACCCATGTAAATCCCCCATTATACACGAAAATAAGTAAATCAATTTAGAGCTATAATATTGATTGCTACTTAAAATAAATCATATGCTATAGTAATAATCTAAAGGGACACCAACTAAGACACATAAGTGTGAAAGTTCTTAAAAAATACACCAATTAATAGACATAGGTAAGTGTCCTTAACGCCACAAAGGGACACCAGACGTGTCAAAGTGCTCAACGGACTAGGAAACATTAGGAGACACCAAGAGATACTAAGATACACTAGGAGGCACTTGGTATGCAAGTCGATGTCCTGAATTGATCAAAGAACAACGGTGCATTCTCCATTCGTAATTTAATTTATGAATGGCAGCTTTAGCAGAAAATGGCTGTTTCCACTTACCGGGCCAGCGCTGGCATCCGCTCAGCTGGTGGGGGCAGCAAATATGTGTAAACACAAAGGACAATTGATTTTTTTATTGCATAAATGAATAGTACTCTTAAATATGAGTAAGTTTTAAGCAGAAATATTATTTTAAAAATCAATCTAACGGTCCGTTTTAATAATCCGTTTAAATAACCCTCAGTTAGAAACGTCAAATTTGTATCGCGAAAAACCGGCAAATGATTGAATGACGTCATTTTTTACAAAAAAAATAGAGACAGATAGGTTATTGAAACTGGCCGTAAGTCTCAGAGGTTAGTTTACAAAATTCCGCAACTCGTGAAAACAGTTCATACAAAAGTTACATTAACTTTGACGAAAAAGTGTATATAACGGCTGCAGGAACATTATTTGCTAATAACTCCGAAATTTGTGCGTTTTAGTTCATATACTTACTTTAATTAATGTTTTTGTATAATTTATGATGTAAGTAAACTAATGATGTTGTTTTTTTACTAAATTAACGAAAAAAAAAATACGTTTATCAAGTTTATAAAATACGTTTATCAAGTAACAACTCTATATTTCTGAATATATTAATAAAATTAAATAATTTACATAACATAGTCGTCCCCCCTATTACAAGACACGTTTTTTCACCAACTCGGCAACGGCACGGCAATGACTCCAATATACCGGACCAGTACCGGGGGGTAAGTGGAAAACAGCCGTTCTTTTCAATTTTCTTGTGCATTTTCTAATTTAAAAGTTTATTTAATTTTAACTCCCGAACGCAAACAGAGAGGTGTTATAACTTTGACGTATAGTATCTGTGTATGTATGTATCTGTAAATCTATCTCCGGAATCGTAGCTAAAACCGATTTTGGTTTTTATGTTTGCTGAGGGGCCATCCACATATTACGTCACACAAAATTTCGACTTTTTGAACCCCTACCCCCCCCATGTCACGCTTTTTAGTATCCCTTTACCTGTATTTAACATGTACTGTCACACTTTGTATGACCCCCCCCTCCCCCATCAGGTGTGACGTAATATGTGGATGGTCCCTGATGATCGAGGTGGTTTTTAGCTATCATCATCAACAGCTCATTTACTGCTTTACAATGTTGGGGTAGTTTAAAATATTTAATTTTTTTATTGCTAGCTTCTATTTACATTACGTTACTCAGAAACACTTGCCTGTTTTAGATTTCGGATTAGCATGATATCACATTGAGCTGATCTGATGATGGACCCGAAGGCTATTTCGGTTTACAGGAACATATTTTAAGTATACCTTGGCCAGGAAATAAAAAAACCATCTCATTCCATCTAACCCTAATATAATTTCATTTTGGTAAACTGACAAAGTACCTATTCTAAATATCGCTTCAACAGCTATATTATGATTTTTAATCCTAAAATATATATTTAATTTGACTAATTAAACGTATCTTTTGTATTCCTATGTTCTTGGTAAGTGATGAAATTTAAATTTGTAGCATTATAATAATAACTCCCACACCGATTTCGGTGACGGTGATCGGTTTGATTGAAACCAGAACCTCAATTCTCGTATTTTAGTACGCAGGAGTAATTTTATAGTACCCAAGTGTGTGTGCAGTACACAAGAGCACTCTCCCTCTTCCTTTACTCTCGTAACCCAGTAGGACGGATAACAGACCCGACTGGCGAGAGATCAGGCGCAGGTCCGACTTTTTACATGCCCATACGACGCATGGATCATCTTTCTTGTCAGACAATCAGGTGATCAGCCTGAATTGTCCTAACCAAATTGGAAACAACATTGTTTGTACGGGAATCAAACCCACGACCTCCGAGTCGAGAGGCAAGCTCTAAACCACAGGACCACAGAGGCTTTAGCATTATAGAGTAATAATATTGTCTTACTGTTTACTAAAATATTAAATTGGATCTATACAATAAGATCACATTTTAGGTTACCAAAAGGGTGAGTTTACGTCTAGTTTTATTATATTACACCAAGATTTAACAGTCACTAAATGGGCAAACCATTTAAATTTAAGCCTTAACAGTTGGAGGTAAGGTTGAATGTTACACCCTCCTCAGAAGCCTTGAGAGGTGACGGGTAGTGGCTAGAATTTAATTACTAGCTGAATGCGATCATGAGACATAACACAGTAAATTTTAATTAAAAACTGACTGCGCCGGGGTTTAAATGTATAAATTCTCTTTCGAGATATAATATGTCATATTTATATGGAGAGAGCTCTCGCTGGTCTGAGCAGACCAAATGAAAAAGTGAAGACAGATCTTTGTCAAATATATAACTGAGGCCGGTTGTAGTTGTAGTGTGGGTGTAGGCTCTAAGTACTAAATAAAATAAAATAAAAATATATTTATTGAACACATAAGGGACATAAAACACAGCAAAAAAGAAAATAAAGAATCGAAAAACAGAATAAAATCCCTACACCACATGTTCAAAGGGAATCCACTCAGGCATCGACCACGGCGCGGCGGTGCCGAGGCGCCTGATCTTCCGTGGTCCCCTATCAGTTTGAGATCTCACATCAGCACATTTTTTTTTTACTTTACAAACCAACTATAAATAATTATTATATGATTTTCTATTATTAAAAACATCACATAAATCCAGAACAAACAAAACAACTACATATTATATAAAAAACTACACAATGCGACAGCTCTCTTTACAAGGTAAGGCGAAGTTTCGTTACAGGCGTGTGATACAATGTAATTATACGACTTGGCGTAGTTTGGACCGGCCTGGTTCGCAAAACTCTGTCTTCACTTTTCTATTTGGTCGGAGATGGCGAGTCTCTTCTATCATCACAAACAGTGAAAAAAATATTTTGTTATTTTTTTTTCAACATTTTATTCAGTTTTTTTCATAATTTATTTAAAACATGTTGTGGGTGTATTTTTTATTTAATAAAAACGAAATATACAAGCTTAATGTCCATACTCTTTGGAGTTTGTGGGTTTTAAGTAATAATAGTATGCTACGATAGTAACAAGTCTTTTATTATACGGTTACTATTTGGTAAATTATAAGTTTAAGGGAAAATAAAATACCGCATAGTATCTGTCCTGACAAAGTTTTATGTTTATAATATTAGTAAGATAACGTTTAAGCTGCTAGTCCTTATAAATGCTGACGCTACTTTACCAAATAACCCATAAATATCTTCAAAAACTGACGACATTCAAACGGCCCGTCCAATAATTTGAACATGGTTCAAACTCGGCTATAATTATAAAGTTATTTATACTCCATTTATTTTATTTATGAATCCTGCAATGTGTTGTTATTGAAAATTTTACTGACTTTATTGATATAAAGTTAACGAGGTATAATAATGATGGTGTAAATAAATATACTTCGACGTAGTGCACCTTATAACAAAAGAAAATTCGATGTTTCATAGCTGATAGATGACTAGAGACGGCTATTAAAAAATACCATAAAACATTTTTAAGTCTTTAAATAAATACATAAATAATAAAATAAATAAATATCTATGGACGCTTCACACCACGTCATCTGGCCCCGTGCTAAGTACCCGAAGAACTTGTGTAATACAGGTGCCAGAAAACAGGAAGTATATTTAATACTTTCATACTATACATATATTTAAGATTTTTATTATATTATACACATAATTAATAGACATCCATGACCCAGGAACACAGAAATTCTTTTGTTCCTTCGGCGGAATTCGAACCTGAGACCCCCGGCTTGAGCACAAACGCGCTGAACCACTGAGCCACAGAGGTCGTTAAATTAATGGTACTCGTATGTGTTTAAACTTGCGACAAAACAATAAAATTTTGGGTGTGAAAAAAAACCGAATAATGAATACTAAATTACCAAGTTGGTGAAAGAATGTAAGGAACCAAAAATTACAAATCTGGTGACTAAATCTAAATCTAAAACTGAACCCTGATTCTATAAAACAACAAAAGCTTAAGACGTTTGGGAATACTCCTTTAGTGTAGGAGCCTCCTGCATCTCTGCATTATGGCTGAGTGATAGTCTGAGTCTGCTAGCTTTTGAAACCGTGTAATACACTATCTATATATTTCATGACTTGTTTCTTCACAGTTTTCTGATAAGTTTATATTATGTCAAGTGACAAAACTTTCGTCCCCCTCCTAGTTTATCTCAAGTGGGAGGAACAAAACTTGGGATAAGTTACTTAAAGACTCTGAGAAGTTGTAAATACGCAATCTGACACTAACAACAAGATAGAAAAGCTATAGTCTGCAGGACAATACTGCCGTCCTTATCATAAACAACGCAATCGACATTTTTTACGAAATTTAGTTATTGATATATTCGGAATCGCTGAAACGAGATCTACCAGGATCAATCACTCGTTTTTTAATATCTTCTATAGTTTTCATTTTATTGTTAGTCATAAACAGCGTATGTCACCTTTTCCAAACTTATTAGTTATAAACATCATATGCAAACATGCGTTTTTATGGCTATTTTACTTAGAATTTCGACGTATGAAATACTAGGCATAAATAACGCATTTGGTACTTGTGACGTTTATACTTAGTAAAGTACATATTTTTTTACCATTTTATACAAATCATAAACATCACAAAATCACAAGCGTATCTACAGGATGTTGAGCTGAGCTACAGGGAGGGAGGAGGATCTGATTACGAGGGACGGTGAAACTCTTGACGCCCGGTGCTCTGTAGAATGGCTGGCGGAGACTTTCTACCCCAAAAACCAGGAAAGTGGTGAAAGTGAGGAACATCGGCGGACGCGCCGGCGCGGCGGGCGGAGTCCTTGGACACTGAACCGCCTCCTTTCATCATGGAGGAGTTGAAGAAAGCCGTATTAAGGTCCTTTAACCCCAAAAAGGCCCTCGGGATGGACGGACTCACGTCGGACATCTGCCAACACGCTGTGGAATGTAACCCGGAATGGTTCCTTGCGCTGCTGAGATGCCTCACTGTTGCCTGCTTCCCCAAACAGTGGAAGCAGGCGACCGTGGTGGTACTAAGGAAGCCGGGCAAGGAATCGTATTGGGTACCAAAAGCCTATCTACCGATCGGCCTCCTGCCTGTTCTCGGCAAAATCTTCGAGAAGATGCTGGTCGCCCGACTCAGGTTCTACCTGCTGCCCATGATTAGCCCCCAAAGGAGCACCGAAGACGCCCTCTATAGGTTGGTGAACCACATCAAAAAGCTGAGGAAGGAGAAGAACATTTCTGTTGTGATCTCGCTGGACATAGAGGGGGCCTTCGACAGTGCTTGGTGGCCAGCCATAAAGGTTAGGTTGGCTGAGGTTGGGTGTCCTGGGAACCTCAGGCGGGTGATCAGCAGCTACCTGATTGAAAGAAGAGTGAATGTAAGATATGCAGGTATAGAAGTGAGCAGGAAGACCAACAAGCAGGGATCCATAGGTGGACCGATCCTGTGGGACCTCTTGTTGGATGGTTGCTATGGATGTTAGATGAGATGGGTGTATTTAATCAGGCGTTTGCCGACGAGATTGTGATTGTGATGGATGGTGACACGGCCTTGGAGATTTAACAAAAAGCGAATAGAGTACTAGATAGGATACGAGATTGGGGAAAAACAAATAAATTGAAGTTCGCCCCCCACAAAACCTGTGCCATAATATCTACGAGGAAACTAAAATATGACACGCCTCGACTCTCGATGGGGGGTGTTGAAATTAAATATTCAGAATCATTAAAAATACTTGAGCTCACCATAGACAGCGGCCTTACTTTTAATGAGCACGTAGGAGACGTCTGCAAGAAAGCGATCTCACGCTATAAACAGCTAGCCAGAGCAGCAAGAGTAGGCTGGGGGCTTAACCCCCAAGTAGTTAAGTTCATATATACCTACCGCCGTTATAGAACCGACTGTTTTGTATGCATCAGCAGCATGGGCACCCACCGTGGGAAAAGATGGGGGTCCAAAAAAGGCTTAACACCGTTCAACGGGGTTTTGCCCAAAAGATCTGCAGAGCATATCGGACCGTCTCCCTGAGCTCTGCGATGCTGTTGGCTGGGATACTCCCTCTTGATCTCAGAATCCTCGAAGCTTCGAGGCTCTATGAGATCAAGAAAGGGTGTTGAGGGACAGGGAGGTGTAGCGAATGGCTCCAGCGATTGAGGACCCACATCCGGCAGAGCAGGAAGAGCTGAGGTTCGGGTTGGTAGACGAGGACTCGTATGCAGACGTGGTTAACAACCACGTCCATAGGATCTATACGGATGGTAGCAAGTTTGAGGGTCGAGTTGGAGCCGCACTCTCCGTATGGAAGGGTGAGGCCGAGACGAAGGCCGTCAAGCTTGCACTGCCGCCGTATTGTACCGTCTACCAAGCCGAGCTTCTAGCGCTCCAGAGAGCAGTTATAAGTATAGCCTGCAAGAGTGGAATGGCGAAGGTCGATATCCTTAGCGATTCCACATCGGCTCTCCAGGCAGTCACCCTTAGTTCCCTTCATCCCCTGGCAGTGCAAACAAGGGCGGCCCTCCGAAAAGCTGCATTGCAGTGGCGGGAGGTCTCCCTGTTTTGGATAAAGGCGCACGCAGGGTAGAGAGGGAATGAGAGGGTTGACGAATTAGCCAACCGACCAAACCAACCAAGAATTAGGGCGCGCTGTGATAGAAAAGGAAACCTGACTACGATCTGTGTCCTGTTTCATTCGTCAAGCGTATCTTAAGAGAGGATACGATTGAGGAATGGGACAGGAGATATCCCACCAAAAACATTTTGTAAAAAACTAGCCAAGTCTCGATGGAGCTACTTGTTTATCTCTAAAAAGTAATGAAATCTAGACAGACAAAGTCGTGCCAAGTCTAAGGTTCCTTACTGCAATTTCTTTATTATTATAGTTAATGTTGTGTGACTTGGCCGTTGAAGGGTACACAAGGGTACAAATGGGGCTCCATGACACCATTGCTCCAATACATGTGTTGTATAGTCAACAACAGCCTAAAATGAGACACTAGCGTCCAATTACCAATACCAGTATGGGCTATTATCTCGCTTAACAAACATAAGTAGTAACAACAGATATAACATTACGTGTAAACAAAATTGACTTGTACCCACTAACGTATAAAGAATGTTAGACTTTCGCTTATCTTCGGAACTAAATGACCTACAGACTTGAAATTTTGGATTTTAAGTATGTGATTATAGCTTACTGTATGACGAAAATTTCTGTGTTCTGGTCTTATCCAGAGGTTCTCAAATAGGGGCCTGAAAATGCGGTGAAATGGTTCCAGTAAAGGATGGTACGGCAGTGTTTGCTTCGCGCTCAACTTGACGGGGGCACGGTGCCCCCAGATCGATTTTCCTATTTTTTATAGTTTTCCCTTTATGTGGCCATTAAACCCTAACTCTGTACCAAATTTCATCTCTCTAAGTTTATGTGAAGTACTAGTTCTATTTTGATGATCATGAGTGAGTGAGTGGTGTCATAAATGCGAAACTTTGCTTTCGCTTAACATCCGAACTAAATGACCTACAGACTTGAAATTTTGGATTTTAAGTATGTGATTATAGCTTACTGGATGACGAAAATTTCTGCGTTCTGGTCTTATCCAGAGGTTCTCAAATAGGGGCCTGAAAATGCGGCGAAATGGTTCCAGTAAAGGATGGTACGGCAGTGTTTGCTTCGCGCTCGACTTGGCGGGGGCACTGCCGTGCCCCCAGATTATGAAGTGGGAGGGAGGGTCGGATTCACGAAACTCTTTTTCCCAAGCGCTGCTGCTGCATACAAGATAGTCAAGAAGATAGACATCACACACTACACCACACAGATTCTGACCGGACACGGCTGATTCGCCTTCTACTTGAACAGATTCAAGCTGAAGAGGATCCGTCGTGTCTGTGTCAGCCGGGAGTTGAGGAGACGGTTCCTCACCTGTTACTGGAGTACCCAATTTTTGCTAGCAATAGATACATCTGTTATAAATTACAACTTATAATTATGTAGTAAATAACAGATTGGACAGATTCATTGTTCTATTTTATATTATGTGTTTTATAATTTTACGAAGAGATAATTTTTACTTACGCAAAGAAAACCTGATCTCAATTATTTTAGTTCAACTCATAATATATTAAGTTAAGTATTGACATGAAAATGATTGTGATAAACTAAGGACAACTAATAAATTAAGCAATAACGCACCATCCATTGAGTGCTATGCATCTATTTTAAGCATTTATTTCAAAATATGTTGCACATACGTATCAACATGACTAGCAAAGAATGTTAAGATGTCACATGCGTTTATTTTTTTGTAACCGAACAAAAAAAACAACTTAAATAATTTCAAATATTTATTAGAATAACAAAAAGAAGTCGGTTAATGAAATAAATGCTTTAAATAGATGCATAGCACTCAATGGATGGTGCGTTATTGCTTAATTTATTAGCATATACGTTATAAATGTGAACTTAAATATAAGTAATTCCATTATCTTTGCTAGATATAAACAACACAAATGCATTTCCCTAGACATAAATAACGCAACTGTCATACATGCGTTGATTATGCTTAGTAAAATAACATTATTTCAATCCATGTTTTCTAGTCATACACAATTTTTCGTCTTTAAAAATATTCAAAATAACTAAATATGTCAATATAGCATCGCACATGCAAAGTTCACATTTAAAGGCACCAAACAAAACAAAAATATTTGGAATATTACTGTTAGTTTCATAAGGACAACAAAAAAAAAAGAATTAAACTTTAGGCGCGAATTACGCGGCGGGATCTTTGCGGTTTTACGCGGATCGAACTGTCGTGCTAATTACGACTTAAATGTGTCCACGGTTTGAATTGCCTGCGTCTTACATGAAAGCGGCTTACTCACGTTAAGTTCGGGCGGCGCACACCGGACTCCAATTTTAACCGTGGCAGGATCTGTGTAGCTTACATTGCCGGTGGAACTGTTTGCTAACTACGAAGTTAAATTCGTCCACTGTTTTGACTGCCTCGTTTTATCTATACCAATATTATAAAACAGCCTCCGTGGTCTAGTGGTTAGAGCAATGGCTCTCGACTCGGAGATCGTGGGTTCGATTCCCGCAATGAAACAACAAAAAATGTTGTTTCCAAGTTTGGTTAGGACAATACAGGCTGATCACCTGATTGTCTGACAAGAAAGATGATCCATGCGTCGGATGGTAATGTAAAAAGTAGGACCTGCGCCTCATCTCTCGTCAGTCGTGTCGGATTACGAGAGTAAAGGAAGAGAGAGTGCTCTTGTGTACTGCGCACACACTTGGGCACTATAAAATTACTCCTGCGTAACTGGCCTGTTTTCAATGAAACCAGCCACCGTCACCGAGATCGGTGGGAAGTTATTATTAATATTATAAATGCAAAAGTGTGCCTCTCTGTTACTTCTTCACGCTTTAACAGTTGAACCGATTTTTATGAAATTTGGTATATACATACTTTGGGTCCCGGGAAAGGACATAGGATATTTTTTATCCCGAAAAAGTACAGTGTACACGCGGGATAATGTATTTTCCCGGGCGGAGATTCGAGCAAAAGCTAGTAAAATAATATTATATCAAATTATGTCAAAGCGCTCGTTTAAAACTGAGAAAAATACACTATCATTGACATGCCAGATTGGAATGTACGTATATCTGCGCATTTACACGTTACGAACTGCACGTGTACAGGGCGTTATTGATTACTATACTGTAAATGTCGTAGCTGAGAGTCTACGCCGTAGAACGACGTAGCACCTCTACGACACTTGCTACAATGCTTAAACGTGTACGGGTAAAAAAATGTTTTATGGGTAAAAATAATAATCGAAATCTTAACTTGTTAACCTTAAAACACCTTTTTCACTTTCCTTCAGAGTGTTTTATTATAATTATCATGTAAAATGCAAAATTCGAGTAAAGAAAAAGCTGAAAAGCTGGAATAAGGGTGATGAATATGATGGATTCCGTTGTTTTTATATGTATGGAGAGTACAGTCAATATTGACGCGTGAGCCGTGACATAGCATCAAAAAGCAATTATGAAATGGCCTCATCGCCTCTAATTTGATTGATCAGTTTCTATCTAGTGTATATTATAGTGACAAGTGCAGTGCCCATCTAACTTTATAATAATTATAGAGACTGCAGTCATACTCTGAAATTTGTATCTTGTTGTGTAGTGAATAAAGTTCAATTTTGAATAGCTATCTCTAAAATACAGCGGCGCGTCTCGTTTCGGTGTGAACGGACCTTTAAATTTAAAATGTAAGTCACTACATTAGTGTAAATTGTCAGGCAGCTCCGAACCGTTTTTATCAAATAACCTGACCTTTGCCCGGTCTATAATAGTATCCAGGTCAAATAGCATTCAGTAGAACCTAATTTCTATCTAGACCGGGCTTTTATAGAAAATTGAAACAATGACGTTACGTAAGTGACTTAAATAGCATTTGTAAGACGAATTTTACTCTAGAATTCTATATATTATGCGCCATTTATATATTATACACCTCAAAGCCTTTCGGGAATCATCGTCGTCAATTTCGATCAAATCAATCAATCAAATACTTTATTGCATTTCACAAAATACTTTTATATAACTATAACAAAAAACAAAAAAAGTAATACGTACAATGTTTCTATAGAAAAACGACGATTGCCGAAGGATATTTAGAAAGTAATTTCACTGATATTTTATGTATAAGTATGGTAAAAGTATTTCGAATTATTTTAAAACTTTGAAAATTTTATGCGGAAACTACTAATGTACATTAAAGAACGAGGGATTTAAATGAATAATAAAATAATGTTCTCTACCTGATGCGTCACTAAATACACTTATTGCGTACAACATGTTTCCTGCATTTTCGTACGCGCAAAGAAAAATGCCGCGGAAATCGTATATTTTCCCGCCATAAAAAGTAATGTTTGTGTGCTAGAGCCTAAACTATTACCATACCAAATTTCATCAAAATCCGTTCAGTAGTTTCTTATTGAAAGAGTCACAAGCATCCATCCATACATCCATCCTCAGAAACTTTTACATACCGTATTTAAAATAGTTGGATATGCATACTAGATTTTGCCCGTATGATAATGAGCGATTTCGTATTTACGCACAAAAAGAAATTTCGAGGGAACCATAAATTTTACGGAGATAAAAAGTAGTATCAGTATCAGTCCAGCGCCTAAATTACAACCATACCAAATTTTATCAAAATCCGTTCTGTAGTTTTTGCTTGTAAGAATGCTAACAAACTTTCATATATCTATAAAAATTATACATAAAATTGAAGTGTCTGCTTGTGATTTCAAATTATCGACTTTGCACTAAATGTATATTATGATAGTTTAAACGGTACCTACCTACTAGTCCGGTCAAATTAGACCAAAAAATAAGAGTAAAGTTACCTAAATTCCCACCAAGCTGAAAATCGGTAAGATTGTTTGAAATATCATTAAAAACAAAATTTGAAAGTTCCCCATATTTCCCCTGTAAGGAAAAAATGTTATTCAAGGTCAAAGGTAAAAGAAATGAGTTTTTTCGCGATTTTCAGCAAAACGGTAAGTTTTATCATAAAAATATCTCAGACAAAAATTGTAGATCATAAAATTATCTACAAAAAATTAATTAATACTTTTTTTTCTACGAGCCACCGTTTTTGAGATATAACGATTCAAAAAGTTGTATAAGTTGTAATCGTCATAATAGGCATGAGTACGCCACATATATATACATCTCTATAGTTGTAATATATCTTAAAATATTTTTCTATCGGTTATTGTAACTTACACTACTAATATAAAATATACATAAGTTATAACTATAAGAATATCAGGCAAAATGAAGCCCAGTCCCTTAATTTATACGCCATTGAAACCTTAAGAAAACATATCGACGGTTAAAAGGAAATAGGGTATAAACGACAAAAAGTTAAATGTTCAGGAGAGCCGTTCAAAGTTTTTATTTTTAGAAAAACTGATGTATTTTTGTCATTTATTAAGATATCGTGAAAACTAAAACATTTATGAAATCAGAAAAAAATGGGGCAATTATTGGTATTTTTAGTTTCAATGATTTCATGCTATTTAAAGTGGTTTTTGTCGCTTATAACAATAGCTTTTAATTTTCCAATGAGAAAATATGGCATAAGATACAAATGACAAAATTAAATATTAAAGGATAAGTAGCCTAAGCGACATACCGATTTCTCACATCGCGAAGTAAAAACGTATAAGAGACTAGACAGTTCAATAGGTGTTATAGGAAAAGAAGGATAAGGTACCTTTCACAGCGGTTGTATAAAAGATAATAGAGCACAACTAACAGTCGGCTTTCAAAACAATACCAGGATATAAGACATTAGTTACACACAATGTCACTTGAAAGAAAAGGTAAAGAAGGATAATCAACATTTGGTACTGCATGAGTCTATAGAAATATGGATGAAAAGACACCCAAAAAATAATGAATTAGCGCAACCAACACAATCCTTCATAAGGATAAGAGCTAAAACGAGTATTACACTACACTGTTATTGTATATAACTCGTAAAATAGGGTAAAGTGCCTTATAAGTATTATGGAGTTAATTTTCATAGAAAAAGACTAGGGATCCTAAGTCTTAGGACCCTGTTTCAATATACCCTACCAGTTCAAGTTATTCAAATTTACACTAAATGGTTGATTTAAAAGATGACAGTTGGTAGTAGGATACTTTTAAATAAAAATATATTTTTGATAATATATTTTAATAAAAAAAAAAATCAAAGCTGCTTAAAAATAGTGGGTCAGTATCAACCTGCTAATCATTTTTGGAAATAATAATACTGCAGCTAGTCGATAACTTAAAAATCAATATACGAAAAATTGTTTTTAATTAAAAATTGTACGTATTAGTATGATTGAAGAATGTGGAAGTAGGTTGTAATCGACACCATGATATCTAATTTAATTTAAGTAAAAAGGTATTAGCGACAAAACTGTATTCATATTGTAAACGGAAGTAACATATAACCAACAGTGTGATATTAAAATAAATTTAGGTAATAGGGCATAACCTACATAGCTGTCATAAAGTACTGATTGGTAATAGGGTATAACCGACAGACTAATATGAAAATGAATTTTGTATATAAGGGATAAGCGCCATAGCTATGTTAAATTACGAAATGGTAGTAGGCGATAAACAACGTTTGTACTTTTGGAGGGAATAGTTTAAAAGGCTTAACCAACCGAAAACCTGGCATCCTTGTGAAGTAAAAAAGCATTACCGACAAGAAATACAAAATTAAATCATTTTTGTAGGGGTACAAGCAACTATATAACAAAAATGACCTGAATTTTTGTCGGTTACGAAAAGTAATACTAACAAATTATTATTTTTTGCTAGGGCATAAACGACAAAAAAGTTATCGTAGAGCCATGAGAGTAAGCGCATTCGAAAGAGCAGAAAATTTTACGTAGGATGGCATATATAACTCATTTTTGCCCAAAATGTCGCTTATGCCCTACTTCCTTTTCACCGTCGATATGTCCCCTGTTCAATTGTGTGCGTGGCTAGGGTCTTATACCTGCTATAATAAATGAAATACTGTTAGTCTTGAACGCCAGTTAGTAGTGAAAACACGTGTTTATCCTAACCTATATTTTGCTGTTTTGAGTTTTATAACAAAAATGTCAGATTATTGTTTTATTTGCGCTAAACTTTTAACTGAAAGTGAAATTGTTACTGTTGAACGTGCTATGAAGACATTAATTAATGCAAGTATCAAAAGAGCATATAAATTGCTGCAGCTAATAAAAGACAACGCGAAGAACAAGAAGCCAGTACATCCACAGAAAGTCCTCCTCGTACTAGATTACGTTCGAGTGAATCAGCTTTTTGTTCTAAAAAACAATGTCTATTTTGTGGCCAGGAATTTAATGAAGAGTTTGAGAAAAAAAAACCTCAGATATTCGCAGTCGAATCAGTCAAGCAACTACACTTCAATTTAAAGATTCAATTCTGGAAATAGCTCAGACTCGTAACGATACTACAGCAAAAGCTGTTCTTGCTCGACTCGAATTTAAAAATGATTTAGTTGCTGCAGAAGCTAAATATCATCACGATTGCTATGCTTCTTTCATGAAACCTTCCACTGGACTTAAAATCGGTCGTCCTAAAGACGAAGCTACGAATCGGGCAATGGAGGAAATATTTACTTACATGCAAAATAGCGATGACTGTCAGTTTACTTTAAACGAATTAAAGAATATTTGCAAAACTACGACTTTAGATAACAGAACGATTAAGCTACGACTAAAACTGAAGTATGGTGATAAACTTATTATCACTGAGAAATCGGGAGCATCAACATTCATATGCTTAGTAGATAATCATCATGATATTTTGAATCAAGCCTGGTACGAAAAAATAAATGAATAAAAAAGAAGAACGATTCAGAGTCCTAGAGGTAGCTGCAGATATCATCCGCGAAGATATTCAAACCGCAGTGTTTGATAATTCCAACTACCCTCCACCAGGTCGCATGTTTGAAGATTTAAATAATGAAATCCCAGAATCGTTGACATATTTTGGAGAACGAGTGATTTTAAAGAATAAACGATCAAATTTAGATGATTTAAAATTAGTATGCACAAATATTTGCCATAGTATCATGACTGCTGTTCGACCAAGGGCTTTTAAGTCTAAAGATCAAGAAGAAGAACAAGAAGAAGATTTTGAAAGTAACAACTCGGACGATTAAATTTCACTACTTTTTTAAACTTAAATTGCTTTTATCTTTTCAATCTCTGCTAATATCCATTATTTTTCAATAGTTTCAAATTAAACAGGATCAAAACTGACCCGTGGAATAGGCCTACTGGGGAAACCACAAAAAAAAACGCGCTAAGTACACTACCTCATAGGTGGCGAGGAAACGTGTGCATTATGACGATTACAACTTTTACAACTTTTTGAATCGTTATATCTCAAAAACGGTGGCTCGTAGAAAAAAAAGTATTAATTAATTTTTTGTAGATAATTTTATGATCTACAATTTTTGTTTGAAATATTTTTATGATAAAACTTACCGTTTTGCTGAAAATCGCGAAAAACTCATTTTTTTTACCTTTGACCTTGAATAAATTTTTTTCCTTACAGGGGAATAATGGGGAACTTTCAAATTTTGTTTTTAATGATATTTTAAACAATCTTACCGATTTTCAGTTTGGTGGGAATTTATGTAACTTCGAATGTCTAAATTGACCGGACTATACATCAAACAATTTTTTTTGTCTGTCTGTCCATCTGTCCGTCTGTTTCCGGATAATGTCTGGACCGATTTCAACACCGGACATCACTGGGAAGATAGCTGATGTGTTATGGAGTAACTTAGGTTACTTTTATCTTAGCTTTCCGTTTACATTAATAGTTCCACGCAAACTTGCTTGCTAGTTAATAATAATAGTAGAATTCAAATATATTAAAAAGTTTAATGCATAACATAAATAAAGCGAAAAATGAAGAGGCTAAAAGAAAGGCGCCGCCATATTTGTTTGCTTTTTCATAATAATAATTATAACGAAAAATAATGCTTAGTAAGGAGAAATTTTTATTTGACAATCTGTCGACATATTATAATATCTCTTGTAATATTATAATCTAACGGTTTTTACAATTTACGGTGACTGTATGTCATGTATGTAATATGTATACATCTGAAAGTTGGTACATTATATTTCATCTCGTAAAAGCATCATCCAGGAAATATTTGCAGGGTCTAACCAACATTAAAATTAATGTTTATATGTTAGGGACGCAAAAGGTTTATGCATTCACTTAATATTTACCCGGGGTTATGCAAATTTTCATTAATATATAATATAAAATAATATTATATTATACACTACTATTAGCGACATCGTGCGCTCAAAAGTAAATCTCGCGGAAATCGTACCGTAATCGTAATCGTTTTGCCGCTTTAAAAATTTACCTATGTCTTTCCACCGTGGTGTAATCTATATCTATGCCAAATTTTATCAAAATCGACTCAGTAGTTTCGTAGCCTATTCAATGCAAACAAACAAACAATATTTCATCTTCATAACATTAGTAAGAGATAGGTAATCACGTTTTTAATGTTACACGAAAATCATCGTTTTTCGATGTTAATGACAGACGTATGGAAAACGACAATTTCTAATAGACAAGTAATTCCTTGCACTGTACAATGATAAGGGCTACATTAAACGCGTAAATCCTAAACTGTGTTAAGGGAAACATCTAGCTCGTTTTAAAGCTAAAAAGGAGTTCTAGTTCTTTCTGTAAATAAAAATCGTAGTAATGGTTGACATCTTGTGCATTATTAAAATTCTATTGGCAGTGCAATGTGCAGGGCGACTAGATAAGTGTGTAGAGAGGACACTTTGTACAAACTGACAACGACGTTCTTGCCAATTTTGTACCTAGTTAGAAAGTAGCACCAACGGCAGATTCGACAAAGTGTTCATAAAAAATTTCCTATTGTATGTTGTAGAAGGATCATTGATTATTATAATTCCCAAATTAGTGATTACGAGTATATAGGTATGAAACTCGCCTGCTACACATTATCTTCACTGACCATAAAATAAATTAATTCCAAATAATATATTATGGTTTAAATTAGATTCAAAATTAATAAATATAAACGTAGTAGCATGGAGGAATTAATAGGTATATTATAATATTAACGTGGTACCTACCAACGCCTAACCACAGCAAATGCGTCCATAAAATTATTATATTATAAGCTAAAAACGTTTAATACATTATGTTCAGATCAAATTTAATCTTAACATAAACAAATACATGAAATTCGACCAAAATAAAAGTCACTGTAATAGTACATAGTACATACATACATTCATTGTACGGTAAATATTGAAATTAAGATAGGTAGCACTACTGCAGCTTGCGTTCTTTTACATTTAAATTAAACTAGTTTTTGCCCGCGGCTTCGCCCGCTTAAATACAGGTATCCCACGGGAACACTTATATTTCGGGATAAAAAAGTAGCCTTACTAACTTCGGTAAAACTACCGTGCTCTTTCAGTTATTACGTGAAAGGGTAACAAACGTCTATACATCCATCCATCCCTACTCACAAACGTTCACTTGGATATGTGAAGAGTATAGGTTAAGTAAAAAATTTTGCATAGTAAGCAGTCATCTCTCTATTTTTAAATTACTTACTCATTGATCCCGAAGAGTCTCCTAATAGTGGAGGTATTAGGAGCACGAAGCTACGTAGTGGAAGTAGAAGCATACCTAATTGGAGTCGACTCCGACTTCGAATAGAAAACCTAACATTGAAATTGAATCTTGGCGAGTTGAAAGGTTTGAAATACGGAAATAGTGGAGTTTATTTTGTGTTTGTAATATTATTTTAATTTAATGATTCGGCGGCGTCGCTCGCGTGAAACTAGGTTTCAAACTTTTATCCCCTATTTTACCCACCTAGGGGCTGAATTTTAGAAAACGTACCGTACTTAATTCGTATAGAAATATTATATGTCCAAGGAATAAAAGTTTCATACAAATTTAAATCTCCTTTTTTAACCCATTTGGTTTCATACATGACTTGTTTTTAAGTTTACAAGTTGGCCCCTCCTGGTATCACTGATAGGTCCTGCTAAATACTCTTTAGGAAAATTATTCTGTGCATAATCGAACAATAACTTTTGTAGTCATGTGATAAAAATAATCGTCCCCCTCCCGTCCCGTTCGACGGAACCCTCGACAAACTTGTCCTGAGATACTCTTGGCTAGGTTTTTGTACCTGAAGCCTGAATTCTAAGTATCGTAACTATTTGTGGTCAAAATCCCGCTTCGGTCCACGCGGTGTCGCATTCACACACGCGTCTATCGGGCGTGAGCGAGTGAGACAGACAGAGAGAGGCGCGGATGGAAACAGGATTATTATCCCAAACAGTTACGTGGCTTTGGATTCTGTATTGAAACGGACAGTTCCAAATATTTATCTTCAATAATATCGTAAAAGAAAGACGTAGTTTAAGCGTAGTTAGTTAAATATCACCTTTCCCTGAGAAAACGTACTGAAGAGGCTATTACCATCTATTACCATAAAAGCTATAATTTTCTTACCCAAAGGCACTCTTAAAAAATACTTATTATAGACAAGAGAATTGAAAAATCGAAGGGTAAAATAAATACGAGTTTAAATCCCAGAACGGCATACGATTTTCAACTCTATTGCGTCAGTGATAAGGAATGTTTTCGTAGTTTGTTTCCGATTATTTATTGAAGTAGGTTTTACACCTCATTGGCTTTTCAGGTCCATTAATCGCTATCTAGATTTATTTTTAGTATCAAAAACAGACACTTAGTTTGAATTTTATCTACATCTTGTTCCTTATAATTAACGCTATGTATAAATAAAAGTAGCGTTTATAAGGAACTTCATTCTTTACTTCAGAATGTCGATTCTGGTAATTAAATCCTGCAATAGTACAGTTATGGTCCAGTCCCGTTATGTTAAAACTGAAAAATGGTATTCCCATAAACGTCAAACTCGTTTTGATTGGTCCGATCTCTAAAAATCAGTTTATGATATCAAGACGATTCATTTATAATTCAATAAAAGTACAATGAAAGTGTAACATAATTACACGGATTGGGGTTCAGGAGTCGGTTTAAATCAGAATTCTATATAATATATTCCGACCGACTTCCAAAAAGTATGAAAGGCATATCCAAATAGCATCTTCGACCCTTGGATTTTTTATTTTATTTTAAGGTGGTTCGTTTCCTATACAAAAAAACAATGGACATTATTTAGGTAATTTCATACTATTACTACATAAATTTATATGCACATCTATTTATTCTGCAATACAATTGTCGCAAAATATATTTAAAATACTTTATTTCACACAGAAGTCACATTTTTATTGAATTTTCGACAAAAAGTGACATTTGTAACTTATGCATATAAATTTATGTAGTAATAGTATGAAATTACCTAAATAATGTCCATTGTTTTTTTGTATAGGAAACGAACCACCTTAAGTACCTAATGTGTTATTTTGCTTCATATTGTAATCCTCTGAACGTATTGTACGTTTAACACGCGTTTCGTACACTTTGAAAAGTAAATTGAAGGAAATTAAACGTTTAGCAGGGTGACACAATTCTTAGGTCTATACTGTTTCCCGACGACCTCACAGTAATAACGAAAAACCTGCCAAGTGCGAGTCGAGCTCACGTACGAAGTGTTCCATACCAAACGGAAAAAATCATGTTTGTTGTATCGGAGAAATTAATAGTTTTTAGTATTTATTTTTTTGTAGCGGCTACTGAAATACAATTATCATCTGTGAAATTTTCAACTGTCTAGCTATCCCGGTTAAGGAGATGCAGCCTGATGACAGACAGACAGACGGACGGACAGCGAAGTCTAACCCCAAAAATCGGAATTCCGGACGGTAAAATTCCGTGTAATGCACAAACGCAAACGCAATTATTTTCAATTCACAAGCGATTGCTTTTGACGTCAATATAATGCTACCACACTACCGCAATATTGACTTGTTTAATGTGAGGAAAATTGGCGGTTAATTGTTCCGCTTGTTGTTCTTTATTTATTATTAAGGCAATTGTTAATGTAAATTTATTATTCATTATAGTGTTATAGACACTAGATAGTTCCTGGGAGACGGAGGTGTTCTCCAAGTTTAAGTAGAACAACAAAATAATTAAATAAAAACCGGCCAAGTACGAGTCGGACTCGAGCGCCGAGGTTTCCGTACAAACTTGTAGGTATATAAATATAAGGTCTCCGAAAATCAATTACAGATACTTCGGATACATGATCCACTGCTTAAGCAAAGATGTTTAGGCAAAAAAATACTTAATTGTCATACTCAAAGTAAAAAATCATCTCTTGTATGGGTCACTCTCCGCAAAACGCAAACTCGCCCATATAAAGAGTATATTTTTTTTTTCAAGTATGACAATTATTTTTCTGCTTAAGCGTCTTTACATAAGCAAGCAGCAGATCATATGCCAAAAATATCCGTAATTGATTTTTCCGAACCTTATATAGGTAAGTTCACCCATCACGACAATCGAGTCATAGTAGGGGTTAGGTAGTCATAATAGTTTAATTTTTTTTTATTATGTGATGCAACTAAAATTTACGGTTTTCGTAATTTTTCCTTTATCTATACTTATAAGACGTTGCTTCGTACCAAATTTCAAGATCCTGAGTTCATGGGAAGTACCCTGTAGGTGCTGATTCCCTTGCGAGTGTCGAAAATTTGCGGAAATTTGCGGCATAAACGGCTATATCTTTTGATTGCGTTGGCTTAGAAGTTCGATTATTTCACAGCTTCAAGAGACCGTAGACCTGAGTATTTGATATAAATTCAAGCTTGATACCTCCACGCGTTCCTGAGAAAAAGGGTCTTGACAGACAGACAGACGAACGGACGGAGTGATCCTATAAGGGTTCCGTTATTTCCTTTCGAGGTACGGAACCAAGAAAAAAAATATAATAAAAGAAAATGAAAAAAAAAATGGTAAAATACTCGTCTGACCACTATTCGAACCCTAGACACCAATTTGCCAACAACGCAAAAGTCTAAAGCGACCCAATACGCTAACTAGAAATAACTAACTAAATTGAAATCACTCGTAACTAATACTTTAACGAGACAATCTTGTATATATAATTGTATATAATCAGTTTTTCGAAAACGGCTACAAGTATAACTTCATATACTACTATAAGTTCATATTACCATGACTTTTGAGGAGAAAAATCTACCTAGGTCTTATCCCTGAAAAAAACACATATCATATAGCTTAAAAATGCGCTTTTAAGCTATATAATATGTGTTTTTTTAGTTTTCAATTAATGATATATCGTGCACGTTATATTTCTATTAAGTCCGATTGGCAGATGGCACTTGGCAGGTATGTTTATGTTTCATTTTTGCTTTTTGTTTGATAATTCGGAATGTAGTGAGTTCGAATCCCGATCAGATAAATAATTTTGTGTTTTTTTTTTAATTTATCAAAACTACAGAATTTATAAACCGACAGTGAAGGTCGGTTACCCAGGTACCAACTTATTACGCGACAAAGAAAAAAACATAATAATATATAACTTAAAAATGCGCAGTTTCACAGGGATAAGGCTTAGCTAGATCGATCTCTACCAAAACTCCCTGCATATCTACTAAATTACATGGAAATACTTGCAGCCGTTTCCGAGATTCCGATAACATATTATATCATCATAATATACAAAATTTGTTCGTTTGAAGTATCAGAGATAAATTAACGATAATTTATTTTTGTCATTGTTATAAGCGGTGATCTACTTTTAAACCTTACTGCCTCAGTAATAAAGTCTATATATAGCATACACCTATTGCGACCGTCCACGCCTGAAAATACGTGTTGAAAAGTGCGACTTTATTGGAAGGTTTTGCATACGAATTGAAGATTAAATTTCACAATATGCATATGTGTATCATCCATATAGATAACGGTAGTTCATATAGATAATATGAGTATCGATGTGGACAAAAAATATTATTTTGTTTTGCAGTTGCATTTGGTTTGCAATAAGGAATACCTAGGAATAGTTTTTTTTTAAACTTTCCGCTAAGAAAATCTAAGATTATCAAAAATCGGGAAATTATTGGTTTTACCCCGTTTTACAAAAATCGAATTAGGTAAAATTTAAGCGCTTAGCGGAATTTCCCGCTCGGATGGCCTTTAGGTCAATTGTTTTCTAAATTTTTTATTTGCTTTTCAAAAAGTACAAAATAAGCTGGAAAATATTGTCCTTGCAATGGCATGTCTACAATCAACCACTGTGGACTAAGATCCAGACACCTGACCGCCCTGGAGCCCCGGGACACTTACTGATAAAACATATACGATATTGTACTGAGTACAATAAGCGTATACAGACCCACTAGTTTGTGCGGTGGGTAGGTAAGCTCCGTGGCCTCCGTGGGTAGACCGTTTGGTTCGCAATCGAGAGAGTGCAGGTTCGAATCCCAGGTTATGGCGTGTACCAATGAGACTATTTCAAATCTCAAGTACATTATACGGACGCTCTAACAGTGAAGGAAAACATCGTGAGGAAACCCGCACATGGTTGGCCCCAGACGTATTAACCAGTCATTCCTCTGGACCCTGCAGGCTTAGCATGCGCTTAGAAGAAACAACGAAGAATAGAAAATATGACAGATTGAAGAAACATTAATACCATTCGGAGCAAAATAGGTCTTATTATAAGGTAGCAAGGTCGATGTATCATCGTTATGAGAAATAACGTTTCTTTTCTTCCCGAGCATGAGCGCACAAAATGGCCTGTATTGACAGCTAAAGTAGAAACGTTTTCTTAATTTAATGTCAAAAAGTCCCACAGTAATGTCAACCACTCCACATCATGGCAGACCTAGACAAAAAGTTTATTTACGTTGTGTCATATACTTGAATTTTTGTTCGTTTTTGACAGAAGATTTCCCGGCAACCATTTTAAAAATATGGCTGTTTAGAAATGTTGACTTCTATTGACGACCTTGTTATCATGGATTAAGAACTATTTTGCAATGAACTGTTTTGGATAGAATATTTCTACTTTAAATGTATTTCTATGGATCGCCATGCTAAGCCTGCAGGCTGACTATGTCGTGAGAATGCCGTATGTGCTTGGGCAACCATACGACATTTAAAAACCATCTGTCCCAGGCAGAGTGGTTATTTCGCTCGAAGAATACTGTATAATTAATTATCCATTAACGGATGAAAAGGCCTAAGTTTTTTGTGCAGTGTTTAAATTCTGAGGTACAAGGCGCCAGGGCACGTAACAATTGTAGTAACTCCTCTTACAGCCTTTGAACTGATTCTTACGTATACCTAGTAGGTAACTTTGTAAACCATATGAAATCACTCATCAGATAATCATATGAAATCACTACTTCTTCCACGTTTTGTGGGTGGTTTGTTTGGCCTTTGCTTTAAATTAGAAAAAATTATAACACAACTTACTTTTAGAGTCGTTCGTCTGTTCGTTCCATAAAGTTTCGTCCTAATGGGACTTACACTTAAATTTGGGTCTATGATAATTTGGAGGACTATATTTGTATATTTTGTAAGTTGCCTTTCAAATCCTAGGGGACAAAAATCCTCTTTGATTGGATTTTTGTACTCAGTTTTGTACTCAGTAAGATCGTAGTCATGAAAATCAAGAGATTGTTTTTTTTTTATAAAATCTTAATTTAGTTCATAAGATTTTATTATAAAAAGATAAGTGACTTACCTGCATGTGCGAGTAGCGTGTGAGAAGGCGCAACGTCTCCGTAGCCCATCGTGGTCATGTTCAATATCACCCAACATGGTCACTTACCTGCGTGTGCGAGTAGAACATGGAGAAGTTGGACACGATGACGGGCACGGGCAGCGCGATCGTGAGCACGCCGGCCAACGCGCACAACGCGCCCACGAACATGCCCAGGTAGGTCTTGGGCGCCATGTCGCCGTAGCCCACCGTGGTCATGGTCACTATCGCCCACCACAGCCCAAGCGGGATGGACTTGAACTGGTTGTCGGGGTTGTCCTGTTGGACAATAACATTTGTTACTCTCGTATAACATTTTACAAATGAATATTTGTACAAAATTTAATATAATATATTATTATATGCTTGCGAAATTTTGTATACAAATCGCTGTACCTTTTTTTGAGATATTGACTTTTGATATATTGTTTCTTCTGAGAAGTTACTCATATTTAAGAGTACTATTTATTTATGCAATTAAAAATCAGTCCGCTTGCCTATTGTATCGGCGCTGTCATAATTCATATTTTACAATCATAATTTATATTATCTTTCGATAACGTTACGAACACGTACTAGTCAATTGTTCCTGCTAAGCCCACTGTACTGTACGTACTACTACTCACTGAAAACGCCCTCCGAAGTACCTCACAATTATAATATAAATATTAAGTACCTATGTATTAGTTTTGAACTTATCTTATTTTATTATCCGACAAGATGTTGCCCGCGATTACGTGCGCGCAAAAGTTAATTTCGCAGAAACCATACATTTTTACACCACACTCTATATCTGTGCCAAATTTTATCAAAATCGATCCAGTAGTTTCGCAGCCTATTCAATGCAAACAAACAAACTTTTCCTCTTTATTATATTAGTGTAGATATGCGATCAATCAAGTACATTAATTAAAACATCGTTGAATCATTACATGGAATCACATAATACTTTAATACTTATCTATGTTTACAATTTGGTTTAAAGCATAATAATATAATGTGATGATCATTAAACAAACTCACAACAATATAACAAAGTTTCCGACATTCGATAACAAACAGAAATAAATCTGGAGTTAGATTTGAAAACTTGTCGAAGGCTGTGATGGATGTACAGAAATTCAAATGCAATTTCAATTGCATTTTGTTTCAGATGAGATTTTTCATGAAATAACAAAATTTTCCGATAATTTATTGTATTCTGTGATATGATTTATTGCTCTTATATTATATTCATATTTATTCCACTATTTTACTCTACGGCATTTAGGTAGACAAAAATGACGTCAGGAACTTAAAGTATATCCTACTATTATTATAAATGTGAAAGTTTCTGAGGATGTATGGATGGATGGATGCATGGATTAAGGTTTGTTACTCTTTCACGCAAAAACTGTTGAACGGATTTCGATGAAATTTGGTATCTTTGTAGTTTAGGCTCTGGATTAAAATATAGGCTACTATTTATCCAGAAAAAATACAGTGTTCCCGAGGGATACTGTATTTAAGCGGGCGGAGCCGCGGGCAACTAAAATTGTAACTAAAATAATCTCAATCGAAAATGATTATTTTTACCTAGATATAGAAAATGATTGAATGCGCGGTGCAACCTGACAATCGAACTCTTACAATGATCATGTATCTTCTTGTGAAATTAATAAAGCTCAATTTTAAATAGCTATCTAACAAGTGAAGTCGCGTCTCGCGTATCGTGTTGTTTCGTTGTGAATTGACCCTTCACGTCACGTATTTTGACACTTCGTTCAATTTTCTTAGGTTGGTATACGTGCGTGCGCGCGATTCATGGGCGCTGTTAAGCGATCTTATGTTTTGATCTATTGCCTGATCGAGCGGCAACTTGCTGGATAGTACCTACCTAATATAAGCCTGAAGAGGCTTATGTATATAGATTCCAATTATTTTATTTAATAAAAAGTTAAAAATTATAATCCGACTACGCAAATTAAATAGCCTATGTTACCCGGGCCATTATTACGAATCTATTGACACCTCATTCATTAAAATCGGATCAGTAGTTTATGCGCTACGATGGGTCGATTCACCTTGGGTAAAAAGTGAACCTAAAATTCTGTACCTTAAACCAAAATGTAAACAAAGACACATGATTTAATTATATCGGAACATTTGCGGTGAGGTGTAATGAAACCGTTAAGTAACAGAACTGTAGCCGTGGGGCCATGAGCGCAGGCGGCGGCGGTACATACAAATTAAGTCAAAAAATCAAAGTCTTATTTCCATATAGGTTACAAAGCAACGCTTATGGAATTGTCCCTACTTGCCTACTACCGGTTCGGGAACTAGCAATGTCATCTCTCTATGAAAAAGTAACAATGATATCTCCTAGTAATGTGCACAATGATAGAAGATGCAAGCCAATGCTTCCAGCGTGACCACGAAATCTTGCGGTTGCGGCAGCAATGAACTCAATATAGTAATAAGTTACAATAATATAATTATTGTTGTAATTTTTTACAAGAGGTCACTTGTGGTCGAACTTCGCCCATAAAAATGTTAAAATTTTTAAGTTTTAACTTATAATGGTTTTTAACATAAAATGGTTCCTTTATCTCTTACACATAATTAAAAAAAAACGTAAAGGTTGTGTGCTATGACAGATTGATAAACGTCAACGTAAAAAATCTGTATCTATCAAACACACTGTAGTGTGTGTTAATAATTTGAGGTAGTGTGTGTAACTTTATTCATTTTATATGTCTATTGCCTAAGCATTATTTTAGTTTTTATATATTATAATGTTAGCTATCAGCCTTTATAGGGAATATGCATAAAATAAAAATAAAAAAAATCAATTCATGCAACTCGTGTAATGTGACGTCACGATACACATCGGATCTCACTGTCTAATTGACTACCTTAAACGTTCATATCTTTGTTATTTTTAATAACTGGAACTCCGTGGCCTAGTAGGTAGACCGTTTGGTTCGCACTCGAGAGAGTGCAGGTTCGAATCCCAGGTTGTGGCGTGTACCAATGAGACTTTTTCAGATCTCAAGTACATTATACGGACGCTCTAACGGTGAAGGAAAACATCGTGAGGAAACACGCACATAGTTGGCCCCAGACGTATTGACCAGTTCATTCCTCTGGACTAGGCTGACTATGTTGTGAGAATGCCGTATGTGCTCGGGTAACCATACGATATTTAAAAACCAACTGTCCCAGGCACTATAGTATTTCAATAGTGGTTACTTCACTCGGAGAATACTGTATGAATCATCCATTAACGGAGGTAAAGGCCTAAGTTTAATTATATCCGAAAATTTATTTTACTACACGGTTTATCAAACAAGATTTCGCTATTTAAAAAAATATAAATTTATATAATAATATTCTTTATGCTCGCCGTCACTACTTTTGTCGTACAGCTCAGAACATAATTTACAATATCTCGTAGTACTGTTATCTCTTATCTATTATAAATCGTTCACGCTGTGGCTGGTGCAATAAAATATTTTTATTTACTTTACCATTTCAGCTTCCAAAGATATACGCAAGTATCCCTCAAAACACATTTGTATTTTGAGGTACCGGGTATTCTTGTCCGCTGCCGCGGACTCTTGTATTCGTGGCCACACAGCAGCTACAGACGAAACTCGCCTTATAAATATTAACGCCTGCAGTCGCAGCAATATATGGAAACGGTTTGTCTTCATTACTGTCATTACTGTAAGGCTGAGTGTACACTGGTGTTTTATGTTGATATTGAAATTGATCAACGCATAGTGGTATACGTCTTAAGGCTAGAATACTCTGGTATTTATAGTTTGATTCGATAATAATCTTTCTTCTTCTTTATAAAAGTGGATGGCAAATCTAATGTTTCGTTAAAACTCGAGAGCGGCTGGACCGATTTCGCTAATTTTGGTGTTGAAATGATTGTGGTAGTTCAGGGAGGGCTTAAATCGTGAGAGATAATCATAGATATGTCGCATCCGGTCATAAAGCGGAAACGGAACTTCAAGTGCGCCATCTTGTTTGGCGCGCTTCGACAGAGTCGGGACGTGTCGGAAAGCAGTGCTGGAGTGGGGGGTGTCCCCTCCTATGCCGACCAGGCATTCGGGGCAGCAGTTCAATCTGAACCACCAACTAGTCAACACGTCACGGAACTGTCCAAGTTTCGTTTTAGTGCGAGTGTATACAAAAGTGCTGTGATTTTAGTGTAGTACATTTATAAAGAAAGAATTGTGATTCCGAATAAACGAGTGATATTGTAAGTCTATAATTCTATTTGCACGATTTACCTATGTCTGAATGGTATAGATCCAAAATCTAGAGCCTCAGACGACATCAGAATTGGGATCTGATACCCAATGACGCGCCCTGTTTGAAATGCAGCAGAAGAACATGATGCTGCTCATTAACACTATCAAACATTAACACTATCAAATCGCCGACGACGACGCCTGTGATTGTTTTACCCGAAATCAACCCGGAACAGCCAGATGTGGACCCAAAAAAAAAAGTGTAATCTAGCCCGCACAAATGCTACAAAAGATGATAATAATCATTGCGAATGATTTGGATCGAGTTTGGCAGTATGTACAACAAGGCAGCATGCCATGCATACGGCGTAATTGTGAAACTACGGGACAGCAGTGAACTGAATGCTGCAAGGTGACCTTGTAACAACAACCATTTGTTCGTGCCCGCCACGAAGACTGGATTAAGACGGAACTGAAGTAAGGACAGCGGTGACGTGATGACGACAGTGACATGACGTCTATGGTGGTGACACGAGCGCGGTGGCGCATCAGAAACAGGCTTTGATTATGAATTCGGTGGTTTTGGTAACAGGTGGTAGCCAACTTTTATTTCTCGCTATAATTTTTAAGACCTTCAATACAATAGTGATTTATCTCGTATTTCAAGTGTTCATGACATTGCTTGCTTGTATCTCAAAATAACCTTTAGTTTAGTGTTCAGTTGTTTTGCTGTTTTATTTTATATTGTGCAGATTGACGATCGACTGGGCGATGCACAGTCGCGCCAAGGGGACAACAAGCGGCGCTGCGTGGCCGAGCAGCGGCAGCGCGGGCGGCGGCTACCTCCATGGCGGCAGTGCCAAATGGATGTGAATTGCGCTTCTTCTGGGCTGGTCTATTCGCTTCACAATGATGCGAACTGGTTGTATCGAACTTTACTTATTTCATTGTAGGGTTCTAAATTATTCTGGTTTTATAACCAAAGTATTATGAAAAAGAATCAAAGTAAATGAGCAGAAATTAACGCAGAGTAAAAACGAATACTCAGTACATACGACATACGTCTTACAGACTCATTATTATTACTGTTTGATTGACCAAAGCGTGATCTACGCTTGAATATAGCAGTAGGTACTAAAAAGCTAAATTATTTCTGGTAATTAAAAGTCATTATCGACATTCCATTTCGTGACATCACATTGAACTTTGTAATAAAATGACAAGTCACGACATCGACAGTACGCGCAAGTTGTAAACAACTCTTGCGAAAACAAAGACAATCCTTATCAATTGCAGGTATTCCTGAAAAACAATAGCTGGTGCACTGCATAAACAAAATCAGTTGACGTGTACTTTACAAATGTTGTTTAGGCAGTATTAGTTTGAAACGACTTCAATTAAATTTTACGTCTACCTACCTATTAAATATTGAAGCTTAACTTTGTAGTTGGTTTTTAATCACAGTACATACAGTTTGTGAATAGTCTTATTTCTTATTTGGCGTTACTGCACACGTAGTAAGAGAAATTAATAATTGGTCAGTTTCAAAAGTGACTTTAAATAATGTCATGTATGCTGTTATTTATTCTGAGTGTCTAAAAAGAACTGTTAGATGTTAACATGATAATAATTAGTTCTAGGACATTCGCAATTCGCGAGAAAACTTTGCCAGTTTATAATATCGTTGTTGTAAGCTGTTAAAATTTGGAACATTACATGTTTGTCTATCTATTACTTTAAAAAGTCTAGGCGGATTGAAATGATTAAAAGTGCGAAAATAACATGATAATATTGTTGGTGTGGTAGGTCCATGAGCGAGCGAAATAGCCTCCGTGGTCTAGTGGTTAGAGCATCAGCTCTCGACTCGGAGGTCGCAGGTTCGATTCCCGCATTAGAACGACAAAGAAAAATGTTGTTTCCAGTTTGGTTAGGACAATGCAAGCTGATCACCTGATTGTCTGACAAGAAAGATGATCCATGCGTCCGATGGGCATATAAAAATTCGGACCTACGTCTGATCTCTCGTCAGTCGTGTCGGTTATCCGTCCCATTGTGAGTAGAGGAACAAAGTAAAGTAAACGAGAGTAAAGGAAGAGAGTGCTCTTGTGTACTGCGCACACGCTTGGGCACTATAAAATTACTACTGCGTGTAACTGACTTGGTTTCAATGAAACCGGCTACCGTCACCGATATCGGTGTGGGGAGTCATTATATTAGTTCCATGAGCGTGCATCAGTATAGGTTACGTAAATTGTAGGAAATAATAGTTTAATTGACATCAAAAAGAAAAGAGGTTAAAAGAAATAATTTGACAGTTTCAGAAGTTGCGGTATGCGGTAAGCAAGTGCCTATGGCTGGTGTTGATGGTGATCGCGGCAGCACACGTTCAACGGTTCAGTTGCTGTGATTGAGGCGGATAAGAAAGTGCTGGTGTTGATGATGATCGCGGCAGCACACGCTCAACGGTCCATTGGCTGTGAATGAGGCGGATAAGAAAGCTCATCGGTGAACTTGGTTATCATGTAAAAGGTTGTAAGCGCACTTGGAAGTCTTCTGGTATAGTAAGACTGTTTTTGATTTTTGAAAGGAAATGAAATGAAATTAACTTTATTGCATGATCAAATCTGACATTTTATCTCAAAAAAAAAAAGGACATCAGTTTTCTAGTTCTTGAGATACAGCCTGGTGACAGGCAGACATAGAGCAAATTCTTAGATTTTTATGTTCGTGTTTTTACCCTTTGATACGGAACCCTAAGAAGAAAGTAATTGTACATAGTTTGAACATTTTTTGTGCTGTGTTATTTTGTGTACAGATGGAGGTTGAGGACGCGACGAGACGCGACGAGACGCGACACGACGCGACACGACGGAGCGCGGCTGGTGGTGTAGGCCGTGCGACGGGGTGCCGCGGCGGCCAGGTGTCGCACTCTGTACTTCATTGAAGTATCAGATTTTGAGCTAACGTTATTTGGTGAGCGTAATTGTTTATCTCGTGAGTGTAGTCTTAAGTCTCGATATAGTCTTTTTATGATCGCATTAGAAAGATACTCGAGTCAGGTACCTATTGAGATTGTTGAGTATGATGAGATAGAGAATGAAGGGACATCAGGTACGATATCAGGGCAGGTTCACAATTCACACGTTCGGAAACTGTACCAGGATACTATAGGAGGTAGTCCTGGGTAGTACAGTCGGATCTTGCCTCGTAGCATAGATCATATTTTGAGTTAAAGCTTGACTTGGTCTCTCCTTAAGAGAGCTACTCTTGTGTGTAGTGTGGTTAAAGGTATACAAACCTATGAACTGTGAATGTGAAATCTGAAGCTGTTAATAATTTTTGTTTTTCTGATTGTTTATTTAAAGATGATTCTCAAAAGGTACATGATTCAAAATAGAAGTCTAAATTGAATAGTAATGTTACGAAATAGCTATGCTACATAATTAACTCTTAATGATTAATAAGTGATCCTACTTGATAATTCTGGTTGGTTAATGATGAACAAATTTAAGTTGTAATCAAAAGTCGAGTAAAATCTCTATCTACCGTACTGTGTTCGATCATACCAGTTATTTAAACGTCCGGTGATTATAAATACGCTCATGATCGAGTCCGAAAAATGCCTGAGGGCCAAGTACCTATTGAAGTTGTTGAAGATGATGATATTTAATGAGATTCTGTTTCTTTGGGTACTCTATTCGCTGTGTCGGAGACCATACCATTGTACAGTAGCCGTAGCCTAAATCGGCATCGTCCGTGGGTACGCGGTAGTGCTGTAGCTCTGGATGCTGTGGTCGGGTCTAGCCTTGAAGCCAAGACCATAGAGTCCGTCTGCGACTCACTCGCATCCGGTCATAAAGCGGAAACGGAACTTCAAGTGCGCCATCTTGTTTGGCGCGCTTCGACAGAGTCGGGACGTGTCGGAAAGCAGTGCTGGAGTGGGGGGTGTCCCCTCCTGTGCCGACCAGGCATTCGGGGCAGCAGTTCAATCTGAACCACCAACTAGTCAACACGTCACGGAACTGTCCAAGTTTCGTTTTAGTGCGAGTGTATACAAAAGTGCTGTGATTTTAGTGTAGTACATTTATAAAGAAAGAATTGTGATTCCGAATAAACGAGTGATATTGTAAGTCTATAATTCTATTTGCACGATTTACCTATGTCTGAATGGTATAGATCCAAAATCTAGAGCCTCAGACGACAGATATATAATATTAAATAGAAGTAGATATGTTATAAACGCGTAAAAATGAAGACATGTCAGGATTGGACGAGCAAATACTGTGCTGTCTTAACATTGTTTCAGTTTAAGGCGGTTC